>JAOWBJ010138788.1:0-12632 GCA_028566335.1 Monarda citriodora | reverse complement strand
CTCATGGTACCCGTTGTAGAACAACCTAAATATAGGTCAAGGAAAGGCCAAATATGTACCAACACCTTGGGAGTTTGCCGGGTTGGGAAGGGTCTGCCGCCGACTCGAGAGTGCTCAGAGATGCCATACATAGACCCAACGGTTTGAAGGTCCCCAAGGGTATGTATATTAGGCCACGAGCTGTATGTGGAAGTCCCTTTCTATTTGCACTTATAACAATTTTTTTTATTTGTAGGAAACTACTATTTGGTAGACAACGGATATGCGAACTCCGATGGTTTCCTAGCCCCTTACAGAGGTGTAAGGTACCACTTAAAGGAATGGGGACACGCTAATCAACTGCCCCAAAATGCAAGGGAACTCTTCAACATGCGTCACGCTAAAGCTCGAAACATCATTGAGTGTACATTTGGAGTTATGAAGAAGCGTTGGGGTATTTTGAAGAGTGCTTCGTTCTACCCTGTTAGGACTCAAGTTAGGTTGATAATGGCATGTTTTCTCCTACATAACTTTATACGTTCCGAAATGGAAGAAGATCCAATTGAACTAGAGCTTGATGAACCGGGCTTGGAGGAGATTGAAAACGAAGCCGGCGTTTTCCAACAAAACGAATTCATTGACCAAATTGAAAGCACTGGGGCATGGAATGAAACGAGGGATAACCTTGCTCAACAAATGTGGGCACAGTTTGTGTTACCATGAACTTCTAGCATAGGCATTAATGTGGTTTTATGCAACCCAACAGTATAGTATGAACATTTTAACAATTAAGCGAACTATGTTAGACTCTGCATTCTTCATTTATCTTAAAGACGTGTGTTCTTTTTTATAAACTCTTCTGCCCTGTTTATGATATCAATTATATGGTGAAAAGGTACCTGTTTCTAAAGGTTCATGGAAAACGCAACCAACATACACGCAATAGGCCCAACCTGTTATTGTAAGAATGGGAAAATGTTACTTAGCAGGTTGGACCTAACGCAGGTAATAAGGGAAAATGGTATTATAAGTGCCCCAACAATGGCACTCACTGGAGGAACTTCTTATGGTACGATGAGTTCCACGGCCGTGTAGAGCGACATGCAACTTCCGATGACGATACGATTGTGTCTTCCAATTCCATGGCGAACATTCATATACCACTACCATCACAATCCGACGTGCAACCGTCTGCGAGTGCCAAATGGACCATGGGTACTTCACGATTCAATAGCGAGTACGAGTTTCTAATGATCTGCACCTTCATGTGTGTTGTTCTCGTTTCTCTTGGGTTCGTTATTGGTAAGATCATGTAAGGGATATAGAACCCACTACTAAATAGTGCCAAGTAAGGCCATGCTTATTTCACCATACAAAAATCTGAACAAATATGACTACTCTATGGTGAATACCCCACATATTTTGGCTTTTAATGTACTCATATGAACATATGCAGTGAGTTGTCTTTCAATCTATTTTAAACTACATCATGACCGACTACTTATGCACATATGACAAAGAAGACTATTTGGAGTGTCAATCAAGGACTCTTACAAAGTGAAAATAGGCGTGCATTCATCAATTCAATCAACTCAATCAAATTTGTTGCATTGTGGAGGACTACTTTTGCTTCCTCTATATGTTTGCTTCCAATAATGCCATAGTCTTCACTCACCCTCACCATGAACTTCAATGCAATTCCCCCACAAAGTTACTACTTCTATAGCGGAATATGGCAAGTTCACCATGATCGTCACTTACTACAAATTCTCACACACTATAAAGAGAATAATAATAATCGGTGGACATCGAAGAAAATACCGCTCTTGGCCGTGAGCCTCGCCGAAATTGTCATGAGGGAAAGGTATGGCTCGTTTTTCGTAACTAACGAGATATATGCAAGGCTAGAGATCATGGAGCGTCGGTATAAGACATTCATATTTGTAACACGCCACAAGAAAGCAAATTGGGACGCACTTGGAAAGTGTGTTGTCGCAAGACTGGAAGTATGGGAGCGTTTATTCAGAGTAAAGCATTTCATGTTTTCTACTTTCATTCACTTTTATGTTATAAACATAACTTATAATCATAATATAATTTTGATACCATTGTATAGAAAAATTCCTTTGCTAAAGCATACTATCACCGCGATGAACCGGAGTTCAACGCATTGGCAGTTTTATTCGGGAAAGGTGATGTGAAGACAGAGGGTGCCGAAGAGGGTGGTACAGACTCCAACAATGATGAACAACCGTCCGATTCGGAGTCTTGCGAAGTGTCGAGCACTACCCCATGGAGCGTGACAAGACGCTATAACCACCGTTATGGGAGGGTGAAGTCACCTTCTGGTTCGAGCTCCTGTGCGTCATCTAGTCCGCGTAAATGAAGCGTTGAATGTTAGCCATAAGGTTCGAGCTCATGCTGTTTCTAGAAATGGTTTCTTGTGTGTTTTATGCTTGTGTTCGTGTGTCTAAGTGAAATAATATAAGTTAGTTTTCTCCTACCATTTTTGTATGCTTGAATTAACAAAGAAAACATATCAGTAAGCCATCCATATGCATAATCAACAGAGTGTAAACATTAAGAGAAATGCATTCACGTGCATTAACATACAAAATGGGCGCTCACGGCCACAATGATTATATCCAAATCCTACAAAAGATACGAAGGGTACGAAGTATCGGCACTCACGGCTGTAATAGCATTTACATATATATCCTACGGCATTGTTTTAAGTAGCAAAATAAATAGCAAGTCATAACATCGAGTTCTTCACTTTAGCTTCAACGGGGGTTTAAAGTGAGGGAGACATAGCGTGACCTAGCAGACGGTGGGAGACCAATGTAGATCTCTAGCTTCTCAACACTAGCACCTAGAATGTCACAAAACCTAAGCTTCTCATCAAGGGATAAGCCGGGGACTGCATCTACGCTCGAGAAGATCTCCATTCGAGCCTTCCCCATTTCTTGATCATATCCTACACGGGTAGACAAGGCCTCCAATTTATCATTTGTAGTGCGACTTATCTCGTTCAACAAAGCACAAACCGAATCAATTGAGTCTTGTGACTGTTTACGCTTCTTCATTCCAACATTGGGGGCTTGAGTGGAAGACTGCCTTGGGCACACACTAGCTGAAGTAGGGGAGGGGAGGTCCACGTCATCCAAGCTAACATGATACTCACCGGGGATGTAGGCGTCATCAATGGCCGCGTATTCTCGCTCAAGTTCATTGACGGCATCGATAATGTCCTCAGCAGCTTCTCCGGTAGCCCGATCCTTGCCGAATATTTCTTTCCACCCTTCGTATAAAGGCCATGGCTTGTCCTTGATCGCACTAGCATTGTTCTCGCCCTGTAATATGAATAAGTTGGTTTAAAATCAAGTGGAATCATTCGGTAAGCAAGGTAATATGTAATTTAAAACTCATCTTCAGTAGTTCCTCCCATACTTGTGGCTCACATTCAACTAAGAATTTCCCATCGCTATTGAACCTCACTCCACTTTGGTTCAAAATGTGATTTAAGGAGTAGTAATTCTTTTTCCATGCCTGAATCTTCGAGTGCATGTGTGGATAAGCCCGTAGGTTAGTCTTCGGCATATGGTTCTTGAACTACTCTTCGACAATCCTCATATGTCCTGCTCTAAAACCATTATCCGATTTCCCCCTGCTGCTACGATGTGTTTCATAGCCAACATTAGGACCTCCTCTTCTCTTGGAGTCCAAATACGTCTGCCCTTGTCTGTTTTTTTCCCTTACCACGACCCACGAAACTACTTCCTGCCAAGTTCAACACACAAAGATGCATCTATATCAGACCAACACAATATGTTAACTCAGAATTTGCAACAACGAATAATCTATGCAGAATGCAGACTATGCAGATCAACTGCCCAAGTTCGAACATAATCAAATTGAGTCAGTTTAAATTCGACTGCGAGTTGCAAATCAAGTGCCCGAGTTTGGTACCTGTTTCTCAACTAATTTCTAGCATTCCTTTAGCCATGTGCATGAATTTTTCACAATATGTTCATACAGTAGGCTTCAGAATATGTTCATACAGTAGGCTTCAGAATCAATATTTTCATACACTAGGCTTCAGAATATTTTCACATCTTGTTAGTTACTGATTTTTTTTGTGAAAAGCTTATGGTTACAGAACATTGCAACTAATGTTATTTACTGATTTTTACAGATTTTTCCAGATGCTTATGTTACAGATGCAACTAATGTTTTCTGCGATATTGCTTATGTTACAGATTTTTCTCAACTATTGGTTCTCGAAAACTACATTGCAGCTACTTGCAGCCGGCGTAAATTCAATCAAACTTCAAGCAGGCTATTTACTGACATTTAACGAAAGAAGGTAGCATTTTTTGCACATAACGTACGGGAAATCTCCAGAAAAAGCTTAAAAAATGGGGTTCTTACCTTCTTGGCCGGAATCCATGGCTGCGTTTCGCCGTGGTTTGCTCACAAATCTCTTCGCTTCTGTTTCTGCAGAGGAAGCAAACAGTTTAAAATGGGCAATCGCGACTGTAAAAGTGCCGAAGGGAGCTGTGGGATATTCGATCGGAGAAGTGCTGAAGGGAGCTTGGGGTTTTCGTAGAAGCTTACCTGCTACGATATGGCGCCAAGGCAAGAAAAATGAGAGGAAGACTGGCGCCAATAGGGCTATTACCCCCTTTAACCTAGATAACATTTGCTGTAATTACAATAAAGCAATAGGGTTATTATTGTCTTTTCACCTTACTCATCATAAATTGTGTGTTTCTACCAAACAATATGTTAAGTCATCTCCCATTTTGTCGGAACATACCAAACGGTGTAATGAGTTAACACAACTAATACTATTCATGTATATCATCTATAGAATGCATAATCTACTCTTTGTTACATGACGCTACAAAACGCTACCTAAGTATATTATATTCGGCATGACACCTAACAAGCACCAAGATACTAAAATAAATAACAAAGAGTAAACTTGTATAACTAATATTATACTACCTATGATAAATAGTTGGGGGTTGAGATATAGTTAATATAGATTCAATAGTGTTTTAATAGCGGGTCTAACTTTAACATCGGGTCTGCTACTTAAATAATATACTCTATCAAACACTATATACATTCACGTTAGTGTTTTGTAGGGTTGTTGAAGCAAGATGAGAGGAGTCATCTTGTCTCATCATCTCGTTTGGTAATTACATAAACTCATGTTAGTGTTTAATAGTGTGCCTAACATTAACATCGAGTCTGCTACTTAAATAATATAGTCTATCAAACACTATGTAAACTCATGTTAGTGTTTTGTAGGGTTGTTGAAGCAAGCCGAGATGAGTCATCTGGCCTCATCATCTCGTTTGGTAATTACAAGCCGTAAACATGAAGGCCATAGAAGAAGCAAAGGACTAGGCATGATTCACTATTTTCCTTAGTTGAATCAACTCACAAAATAGGTGGATTCATTCATCCGCCTCCAATAAGTGAATGCAAGATATACCAATTTACCATTTCATCACACTTCCATTACCCTCAACATATTGAACTTGGAGTTTTATTAAATTCAAACCGCGCCAATTCGCACTATAGACTGTAGACTGGGACAATTGTACTGAAGGATAAAACTTAAAGTTGTTCAACTACAATCGTAATAATAATTGTCAAAATCTCAGTGGGTCCCATGAGCCCCACTGCCCTCAGGCTTCGCGACTGACTAACAAACCCCATGTACTAAATCGGCTTAGTATTTATTTATTTATTTTTATTTTTATAAAATGAATTTAACTCAATATAAATATATAGATCTCAGTGTTGCAGTTTTCACTTTACAATATGAAGAGTTCTAAGGTTCTACATGATCGATTATGTTTTTTATAGGCTTGTTACTATGACGAAGAACGTAAAGAAATCATAAGAACACGAGAGAATTACGTGGTTCGATCCGCTATGAAGCAGACCTACGTCCACGGGGAAGAAAGGGAAAAGTGTATATTGCTCTTGAGAGTATGAAAGTTTGTATGTCATCTCTTCTATCCTAGTGTCTTTATTTATATGCTTACAAGTAGAATCCTACTCTAATACAAAGTTTGGGCCTAGTCGGATAACCTTCAGGCCTTGTTGATATCTTTTTACATTATAGATATCTGAATCCCTATCTCTCTATAATTGTCTTTGAGATAGGCTTGGAGTAGGAGTCCTTCTTCTCGTATGAGTCTTGATGTTGAGCTTTAGGCGTGTGTTGTGGGCCGATATGGGCTTATTCCGATCTGGGCTTGTGATCTCGCTGGGCTTGGTTATCTTCGGAGTGGGCCTTGTGTTTGGGCTGAATAGCGTTGGGCCGAGCTCTTATCGAGGTCCATCTCTATTGGGCCTCGTGCTTAGGCCTAGCTATTAGGCCATGTACTATCACACCCCCCCCCCCTCCATAGAGAGGTAGGGATGAGGATATGGTGTTGTGTTTGAGCACATCCCGCTGAAAAGAGGTGAGCTTGTGAATTGGTTGCCCCTGTCAAAGTGGACGCGCATACCCCGCTGAAAAGAGGTGAGCTCGCGAACTGCTTGCCCCCGTTAAAATGGATGCGAGCAACGAGCATAGCATACCCTGCTGAAAAAAGGTGAGCTCGCGAACTGGTTGCCCCGTCAAAATGGACGCGAGCAGCGAGCATACCCCGCTGAAAAGATGTGAGCTCGCGAACTGGTTGCCCCCGTCAGAGTGGACGCGAGCAGTGAGCATACCCCGTTGAAAAGATGTGAGCTCGCGAATTGGTTGCCCCTGTCAGAGTGGACGCGAGCAGCGAGCATACTCCGCTGAAAAGAGGTGAGCTCGCGAACTGGTTGCCCCCGTCAAAGTGGACGCAAGCAGCGAGCATATCCCATTGTAAAGAGGTGAGCTCGCGAACTGGTTGTCCCCGTCAAAGTGGACGCGAGCAGCGAGCATACCCCGCTGTAAAGAGGTGAGCTCGCAAACTGGTTGCCCCCGTCAAAGTGGACGCGAGCAGCGAGCATACCCCGTCGAAATAAGGCGAGCTCGCGAACTGCGATCTGAATGTTAAGGGGCGCCGAGCTGGAGGACTGACACAGTGTCAGTTACTTTGTATTAAATGCGCCGGTTGGGCTTTCGAGGTTTGCGGCCCAATAGGAATGCGGCATTTTGAACCGTCACCCCCACGGTGGCTTATAGGGTACGATTGTGTCGTTTCCATCATCACTTTACAACTTCCATGAAAAAAGAGAACTCCCAAAATTCCGTCGTCCACTGTTACTCCGGTGAAATTCCACTTTTCTTTTTGCGAAAGCCTTCTACAGAATCAGTAAGTATGGCTTCTTCTTCAAAATCGGTAGCTTCTAAGTTAAACTTTTCCATTCCTGCGCGAGAAGTACCAGAAACCGTAGACATATTTTGTAACGACCCCAGATTCGATTTACGGAAAACCGAGCCCGGAAGGTCGCTACAATGAAACAAGGGAGAGTGAGATAGCGGAAACCATAGGATTAAACGGAATTTTGGGCCTTGAGCGGACTGTTCCTACTCGCTTGGACTTAAAGGTTATCAATAACTTGCTTGGGAAAACTAATACTCTACGCGAGCGATTTTTGGAAATATCGCTTAAATTCTCTTGAGCGGATCGCTTGAAATATCGCTTTAAGGTCGAAACTCGAGTTAAGCGAATTTGGGAAAAGGTCGCTTGAAAATGTTTGGAGCGGACTTCCTTAAAATACTGCTTGAGGAAAATCGCTTTGATTTGAGTGAATTTAATAAAGTCGCTTACTATTTCATAAAACAAGGGATTTTAAAAAGGTACTTGAGGATAACCCTTGGCATATAATTCGGCTAACTGATCGCTTGGGTCAGAGGTGGGTTGGAGCGATTTTGGCTATCTTTCTTCTTTCCAGAAAAGCTCTATCAGAGTATAACTTATTTGTATATCGAGAAAAGCTCTAACAGAATAGGGTCTACCTACTTCCTTCTTTCTAGAAAAGCTCTAGCAGAATAAGACTTCATAGCATTATCAAAATAAGGTACCGATCTGAAACTGGAACAGTTTGACACTTTTCCTTTAAGAAAGGGATAAAACGTATAAAAGTTGGTTAGGACAGTGAAGGGTTCCGGACTTCTCCTAGCTGCTTTCCGTGCTCGTTTCTTTATTAAGAAGACTCATTTGAAAAAGGAGAATCGGAAAACTTTAGCCCACCTCTTTATTCTAACGTTTGGCTATGGTGATCCAGAAACTCTCAGTTTTGGAAGGTGGGTTTTGATAATATAACTTGAATTTAGGATTTCTCAAAATTACCAAGGTTTTCCCCCAAGCATAGACAAGACGCGAAATACCGATATTTAAAAAAAAGATTTTCTCTCAAGTTTAGACAAAATACCAAAATATCAATCGAAAGGTTTGGAGATTTTACCTTGAAACTTGAACGAGTTCTTAACTGGGTTCTCTCCTTTTTCTCGGTCTCACTTTCTCTCTCTAAATTTTGAAATGAAATTTGTGAAATGGCAGCAACGAAATGAATCTCAAAGGTGGGGTATTTATAGAGGTGTAGTGTACTCCTTTTTCCAGAATTAATAAAACTATTTTTAAAGTAAAGAAAATCGGTATGGCTTTTGTAGAAAAGGACGCATAGTACTAGCCAATAGGGTGGTGGCGTGTTGCAGAACAAGTAGGTATGACTAATATGTAATTAATGCACCTGGCACACTTCTCACAGTCGCTTGCTGACTTACACTTCTCGAGCGGACATGCTCGAGCGGACTCGCTCTAGGTGCAACCTTTCTCGCTCTCAAAATTCACTCTCTTGCTAAACTCGCTCTAAAACTCTTGCTCACCTAAGATCGCTAGTGATCTCAGTTTGAGCGAATTCGTTTGAAGTGACTTCTCGCTCAACTCGAGCGGAGTCACACTCTTCGCTTTAGCTCAGCACAAGCAAACTTCTTCGCTACGAACCTGAAGCGATTTCCTAATCCGCTTCGAACTGTTCGGAGCGGACTTGCTTGGTTTAAAATCATTATGACACATCACCCTTAGTGATAACTTTCAAGCGACGAGCGGGAGTTGCTTTAGCATATTAAGGTAAGCAGGAAAATACAAATGTAAATAACATAAAACATAACTCTTATCGATCTCGCGCTTGTAACCTTATTATCACTCCGAGCACGTTAAATGCTCCACAAAGTAACCTTATTACTTAAATCACCAAAGTGAAACCTAACCATTATCTTAAAAGAGCTCGTTATTTATTAATAGCGACTTTAAAACTCAGGCTATTACATCCTACCAATCTTAAAAGAAATTTCGTCCCGAAAATTTGTTATCTACTTAAACAACTCGGGGTACTTTTCTAGCATCTTTTCTTCAAGCTCTCAAGTGGCCTCCTCTTGGCCTTGGTGCATCCACAAAACCTTTACAGAGACGATAGACTCATTTCTAAGCTGTTGCACCTTGCGATCTAAAATCGCTTCTGGTCGGCTCTCATAGCTTAAGTCAGGAGTGAGCTCGATTTTCTCTTGATGGATTATGTGTCTCGGATCCTACACATACTCTGAAAGCTGGGATACGTGGAACACATTATGCACGCTATTCAAGCTTGGTGGCAAAGCCAACCTATAGGCATCGGGGCCTATCCTCTCCAAAACCTCATAGGGTCCTATGAAGCGAGGCTTCAATTTCCCTCTCACGCCAAAGCTTAGCACTCCCTTGAGTGGAGATACTTTCAAGAAAACCTTGTCGCCTATAGCAAACTCGACCTCGGTTCGCCCTCGGTCGGCATACACCTTTTTCCTATCTTATTCCTCTTTCATTCGAACCCTTATTTGCTTTATTGTCTCAATCATTTCACTCATCGCTTTGGGGCCTACCGCTTTTCTTTCTCCCACTCCATCCCAGTAGAGCGGCGATCTACAGTTCCTCCAATAGAGGGCTTCATGGGGTCATACCAATAGTCACTTGGTGACCATTATTGTAAGCGAATTCTACCAACGGCAGAGCGAGCTCCTATTGACCGTTTTGGTCAAACACTATGGTCCTCAGAATATCCTTTAAGGTTTGGATAGTCCTCTCTGACTGCCCATCGCTTTGGGGATGATAAGCGGAGCTAAAATTCATCTTGGTCCCTAACTCGCTCTGCAAGCTCCTCCAAAATCGCGAATTGAACTTTCAATCCCTATCCGAAGTGACCGACTTCGGCACTCCGTGCAAACAGACAATCTCTCGCACATACAACTGAGCGAGCTTCACAGAAGTGAAAGTTACCGCTATAGGAAGAAAATGAGCGCTTTTCGTCAAGCGATCCACTATCACTCATATCGAATCGTTCCCTCTTCTCGACATTGGCAGTCCCACTATAAAATCCATGGCGATATGGTCTCATTTCCACTCGGGAATCTCTAGCGGCTACAACTTCCCATAAGGACGTTGGTGCATCGCTTTCACTTCTTGGCATATTAAGCAGCTTCTCACATAAGCGGCAACATCCCTCTTCATTTCTTCCCTCCAGAATTTCCCTTTGAGATCTTGATACATCTTCGTATTGCCGGGGTGAGCGGTATACGGGGTATCGTGGGCTTCGCTCAAAACCTCGCTCTTGAGCTCTTCACTTGATGGTCACAATTGTCCGCTCATTGTGATGCGTTGTCCACTTCTTCTCGGGACGCTCCGGGCTTTCCCATTCTCAAATCTGCTCGTCTTTTCTCAAGGACCTCGTCCTTCCTTTGAGCCTCAATAATCCTTCCCCTCAAATCGGGTGCTATGGATAACATAGCGATCGCTCCATCGATAGCCTCCGGTGGAGACAACACTTCCAGTTTCATCTTCTGAAACTCTTCTTCGAGCTTTTTTCTGACACGAGCAATCCTTCCACTGCCTGAAAGCAAGACTTTTTTCCGAGATCCTCCTTTCAGCTCGAAAGCAAGACTTCTTCCGAGAGCCGTAATTGCATCGCCTGAAGCAAGCGAGTTGAGGTAAAGCCTTGCGGCTCAGAGCGTCTGCTACAACATTAGCCTTTCCAGGGTGATAGTTAATTCCACAATCGTAGTCCTTAACTAACTCTAGCCATCTCATTTGCCTCATATTGAGGTCTCTTTGCTCAAAGAAATACTTGAGGCTCTTATGGTCGGTATAAATCTCGCATCTCACCCCATACAAATAATGCCTCCAGATTTTCAAAGCGTGCACTAGGCAGCTAGCTCTAAATTGTGGGTTGGGTAATTTTTCTCGTGTGGTCTAAGCTGTCGTGAAGTGTAAGCGATAACCTTTCCCTCTTGCATTAGCATGCATCCAAGTCCACTCTTAGAAGCATCGGTATATAGCACATACTCCTTATTTTGCTCGGGAACTGCTAGAATGAGGGTTGTGGTTAACTTCTCTTTGAGCGCCTGAAATTTCGCTTCACATTCCGATGTCCACTCGAATTTTGCTTCATTATAGAGCAACTGGGTGAGCGGCTTTGCTATACGAGAGAATCCCTCTATGAACCTTCGGTAATGTCCTGCTAACCCGAGGAAGCATCGAATTTCATTCGGAGTGGTTGGAGCCTTCCAGTTCTGAATCGCTTCTATCTTAGCGGGATCCACGTGAATCCCAATGGACGACACGATATGGCCAAGAAACATCACTTTCTTCAACTAGAATTCACACTTGCTAAACTTAGCGTACAATGTCTCTACTTGTAACACCCCTTACTTGATTAGTTTCCCAACCAAATAAAGGATGTCACAACTTCAGTATCACAAGTATTATCTTTATATGTTTTAGGTCGATTGCTATAATTTATAAAATTTATAACTCTCGATTGCATTTCACGACTTTAGAGAATTTTTCAAAACTACTGAAAAATCATTTATGCTTCTAGTCACAGATTTTCTATCACTAGATTTAGCTTTACCACCATTTCTTACCATATACTCACATATCTCGATGAGCTCTAAAATCCGGGTGTTACAGCTCTACCCTCCTAAAAAGAAATTTCGTCCTCGAAATTTACGTCCCTAATTCAAAAAGCTATGGGTATAGTTGTCGCATCACATCCTCCGGTTCCCAAGTAGCTTCCTCGATATTATGACTTTTCCATGATACTTTTACCAGATGAATCCTCTTGTTCCAAAGTTCTTTAACTTCTTGCACCATAATTTGAACTGGTTATTCTTAATCGGTCAAGTGTGGCTGGATCTCAATTAATTTCTGGGTTATTATGTGTGACAGATCGAATCAATATCTTCCTAACATCGATACATGACATACGTTATGAATCTTTTCCAAATCGAGAGGTAGAACAACTCGATAAGCCACTGGACCAAAACGTTCCAAGATTTCGTAAGGTTCAATAAAGCACGTATATTTCACAACAAATAACAAATTCACAATAATTCATCTATCAACATGTATATTTCTCAATAATTTCATATTATTAACAATATAACTCAATAATTCATCATTGGGGCTAAATACACATCAGGATTGAAGGGTATAAGTTCAATAATTAAGTCAGAGCTTGAACAAATAAGCTTATTCTATGATCGTGTTCCATTGATGGAAAGCTTAGGAGATTATCTTCCATAAGATGTTGATTTGAGCTTATGAAGAAATATACGTTATAACTGAAGATTGGTTACGATTCTACTATTGGTTGCAAATTGTTGAATTATGATGTTT
>JAOWBJ010138687.1:0-12643 GCA_028566335.1 Monarda citriodora | reverse complement strand
TTATCTACAAAGAAGTCTTTCAGAATTTGTAAATGACTCTTCTGGAATTTGTAATGAAATGTATATAAGTTTATAATGGTCAATCTGTAATTCTTTGTAATGGAATTTTATTATCCAATAAAAAACGAATGCTGTGTACTGTGCGGGCCGTGCATCGCACGGCGGGTAGTACTAGTAAAATATAAAAGGCCCAAAAAAAAGGAAATTTGAAAAAAAGGAAACAAAATGGAAGAAGGAAAAGGAAGAAGGTGTAAAATGGGTTGAACGGCCATATATAAGTTATTGCCTTAATTTAATTTAAATATTTATTCGTTAATTGAAAATTGAGGATGTAATGAGTTAAAAAATAATTTCGACTAAAAAGAAATGCTTAAAAAAAGAAATAAACGAAGGGTCATTCCTTTAACAAAGGACAATCATAGGTTAGGCTCGTGCCCCCTTTCAATTATTCTCTGTTTTATTTTGATTGTCTATGTTTTTTACTAGAACGTCCCATATAATTATTTATTTATTTAAAATAGTAAAAAATTATTTTAAAACTAATACAATTTTAATTTTTTTTATGTATATTTACATTTATATTTATATCGAACGCAATATAGACAATTTACTTGGGACAAAGGGAATATTTGCTAACAAAAGTATTAAAAGAAAAAAGAAAAAAAGTTCGTCGCGTTGTATGAAGAAGATACCACAAATTCAATTGCGTAGTCTTTAATTACCACTTGAAAATTAGGCCCACAAATTTGTACATTAGTTTCTTAAGATAAGATTCTTATTCCATAATAAAGAAAGGTTTATTATATTGCTGTTCAAAACATAAGGGATTAATGGCAAAATTTAACATGAACTTTTGGCTCAGATCTTAGTGATGCAAATTTTATTTTCTTCTAAAACATATATAATTCAATAAAAATTTCGAGCTAGTTTTGTTAATTTAAAGGCGAGGTCGCACCCTCTATATGCCATGTCCAAAAAATATACCGCCTCCATCTTATTATAGTAGTCTTGTTTGATTTTTTTACTTTTCGAACATGTTTTTCTATCTAAACGTAGTACGAATTTTAAAATATGATTTTTGTAAAAAAATTCGTTTACGGGATATTATCACACTTATAGTGTCCCACAAACTAAAAAAAATATAAGATCATATATTAAAACTCGTACTAGGTTTCGTTGGAAAAGCGTACCCGAAAAGTCAAAAATGTGATGAAATGTTTAAACGAGACTATTTTCACGAGACTATTATAATGAGACGAAAGTAGTATTTACATACGTCCATAATAATTGAATATTATTTTCACGGCACGAGTTTTACATTTTTTTACAACGAGTAAATGTTAAATGTGAAGTTTAAAATATCATTTATTATGGCGAGCTCTGGCAAAGACCCTGGAGATGGAAGCACAGAATGGCAGCAAGTTCAAAACAGGAAGAAGAAACAGACTGGTTCCCCCTCCTCCTCACCTGTCACAACATTCTTTGTTGGTAATCTGCCGGAAACCATCTCTAGCTCAATCCTTTGGAAGACTTTCCAAGCCTTCGGCCCAATCAAGGACGCGTATGTAGCTACGAAACGGGACATCAGAGGTAGGAGATTTGGTTTTGTCAGAATGGAGGTTAACGGCAATCTTGGTGAGTTCCTCTCCATCCTCAAGCAAGCAAGAATCTCTGGCTTTCCTCTCTCAGTTTTCCCAGCCAAATACGACCGGCAACACCGCAGAATCTTCCATCCCTCCGAGCCTATCCTCCCAACACCTAAACCCAATAACCCTTCCGGCCCACACACTAATCACTACTCCTCCATACCTATTCGGTCCAAGGTTTCCTACAAGGAAGTTGTCCTTGGCAGCTCCTCCACAAAACCAAAAAATATCCCCTACAAAGGCTTGGAGTCTACACCTTTCCTCACTTCCATTGGAGTTGCAGTGATTGTAGAACTCAAGGTTCCAGATTCGTACGCATTGCTCAAACAAGCCATTGAGAGAGGAGGTTTCTCCAAAGCTTCAACCCATCATATTGGAGGCTTAAGCTTCCTCATCTCCTTCTCGTCAAAAGAGGAGGCCACATCCTTCTCGGAGCTCTGCGGTGAATCTCTCAGTCCTCATATCACCTACCTGCAACCTTGGAACGGACAATCTATAGAGCATGGCCGTTTAGCAGCCTTACAAGTTCAAGGGACTCCTCTGCTCCTCCGCTCTATAGACTTTTACAACACAGTTGCTGCCCGTTTCGGCAAGGTCATCATCGGGGCTGACACTTCCGACGTGTTTGGTGATCTTTCGTCGTCCATCTGCTGCCTCCTCCCTACAATATCTCCCCGGATTGACGAGATAGTTCAAATAACTTGGAAAGATGCCTCTTACAAGATTAGGGTTGTGGAAAACCCTACCATCCAGTTCCCTCTCCCTTGGCTCCCTCCCACACCTCGCCCCTCCGCCGTCCATGGCAATGGGGTCTCTCCCCCCCTGTCCAACCCCGACTCCACTCTCTCTCCGACTCCTGACCCTCTAGCCGCCGGGAAACCACTCTCGCCGACAGTCCCCTTGACATTCCCATCCCCCGCCAACCAAGATCCGACCCCCTCGATTCCCAATACCACATTTAACTCTCTGCATGGTAACATGCAAAACCAACCCCCCCACAAGGCGATCCTGTCTCCCCGCTTTCCAATGCTTCATTAAATTCTCTGCATGGTAATATACAAATCAAACCCCTCTCTCAAAGTAACTCTTCTCTCCCCACATTTACTTCCCCACCTCTTTTCAACATACTTCCCATCTTCCAATTCAATGGTGGGCTGGCCATCAATGAGTTGTCCACACTTGGACGCTCCCGAAAACGTTCTCGCAGCTCTAGAAGCCCCCCTCTCTCCTTACACACTCTCTCTTCGCCCTCGTCATTTAACCTAAACACCGATCCCCAAAATAACAACCCCTTCCTTCCTCCCACCGAAATTCCTTCTGTCGTGATTCACCTCGAGCCTACCAACACCAACCCCCCATCGCCCAATGACCCTGATCTTTCCTTGGAAATCGATAGCACCATTAACCTCGGATCACAACTCGGCTTCGATCTCGGAAATTCTCGGGATATTCATGCCGATGCTATCATTGGTGAAAGGCGTAAAGATGTGTCCTCATGAATTTCCTATCCATCAACATCAGAGGGGCGCATGGCCCGAACAAAGCGGACTGGGTCCGAGGTCTTGTTTCCTCACATGGGGTTCACTTTCTTGCCTTGCAAGAAATGAAATTCACTTCTAACTTCAATATCTTTGCTAGCAAATTCTGGGGCAGAACAACTTTTCAATGTATCAAGGTCAACTCGATCGGAAGGTCCGGGAATAGCTTCTTTATGGGACCCTACTTACTTCCGGGCCACTGATTCTTATCGCCATCGTCACTTCCTGTTAATCACGTGTATTATTATCTCTACAAACTCCTCCATCAACGTGGTGAACGTCTATGCCCCAAACGACCCGCTGAAAAGAAGGAATCTCTGGCCTATTCTCGGCAGCATCAAGAACACCAAACTAGGATGGTGGATTTTTCTAGGTGATTTTAACGAAGTCAGATGGCCCGAGGAACGCATGAACTCCGAATTCTCTCCTTGCAACGCCTCCTTCTTCAATGCTTTCATCGATCATACCGACCTTCTCGAATACACCATGACCGGCCGAAGATTCACTTATGTCGCTGCTAATGGAACCAACGCCAGCAAGCTCGATAGGTTCCTGGTTTGTCGAGGTTTTCACGACAACTGGCCAGAAGCCTCCGCTACCATATTATCAAACGCAGCATCGGACCACTGTCCTATTCTCCTATCCGCACTAAACGTCGAGTTCGGCAAGAAACCCATCCGTATTTTCAACTCCTGGTTCGAGATCCCGGGAGCAAAAGATATCGTCACAAAATGGCTCAAGGAGTTCTCCTTCGAAGGTCCAGCAGACCTACGATTTCACGTCATGATGAAATGGATCAAGAATCGGCTAAAGAACTGGGTCCTATCCATCAAGGCCCAAATGAACCAGGAGGTTAGGTCCAAGATGAATCGGCTGGAGGCCTTGGACCTCATTGCGGAGACCAGATCACTAAACGATCATGAAAGCGAAGAACAAGCCCTATGCAAGATCGCCATCCAGGAGCATAATTCCATGAAAGCAAAAGACCTTAAGCAGAAATCTCGAATACGTTGGGCCAAAGATGGAGACGAAAACACGAGATTTTTCCATAATGTGATCAAAGCTAACACCAGCTCTAATCGCATCCATGGAATCCACCTCGAGAACAGTTGGATCTCCGAACCATCGCTGATCAAGGATTACATCCACGCTTTTTATACAAAAAAATTCTCCGAGCCGAGCCTCCTCAGACCACGGCTGGTCTGCTCTTCTCTCCGAAAAGTCAGCCCTTCGGATGCTTCTGACCTCACCGGACCATTCTCACTCCAAGAAATCAAATCAGCAGTCTTCGGCTACGATGGGAACTGAGCACCGGGCCCGGATGGTTTTAACCTCAGCTTCTATACCAAATTCTGGGATATCCTACAGCCGATCTTCTCAACGTGTTCCATAAGTTTTATCACGGGGAATCGATCACCTCGGCCTGCACCTCCTCATTCGTTGCTCTCATACCGAAAGGCAAAAACCCCGGGGATCTTCATGATTACCGACCCATCAGCCTTATAGAGAGTCTTAACAAGATTATCTCCAAGGTCCTTGTTAATAGACTCAAACCGGTAATCTCCAAACTCATCTCGGAGGAACAATCAGCCTTCATCTCCGGGAGAAGCATCCTCGATGGTCCGCTCACTCTCAACGAAGTCATCCCTTGGCTCAAGAAACGAAAAGCCGAAACCTTTCTCTACAAAGTCGACGTTGAAAAGGCCTTTGATTCTATCAGTTGGTCATTCTTGGACTCTATTCTCGCTCAAATGAACTTTCCCCCTAAATGGAGGAACTGTATTTCATTCATTGTGCGATCTGCCAAAGTCTCGGTTCTAGTTAACGGCTCGCCAACACAGGAATTCTTCTGCTCCCGTGGACTTCGACAAGGGGATCCCCTCTCCCCGTTTCTCTTCGTGCTTGCCATGGAAGCCCTTACTTGCGTCATGAAAAGAGCTTGCGCTACTGGTCTTTTCTCCGGACTGTCCTTCGACCAGTCCTCACCACCTCTCTCCCATCTTCTATATGCCGACGATGTTATCTTCTTCGGAAGTTGGTCCTTTGACAACGCTATTGCCCTCAAACGAATCCTCCGCTGTTTCTACGCTGTTTCCGGACTCAAAACCAACCATCAAAAGAGTAATCTATTCGGGATTGGTGTGGACATACACCAAACGCAGGTGATGGCCAACCTTTTTGGATGTTCAAGAGGATCTCTTCCTTTAAAAAATCTTGGACTGCCAATTGGCAGTAACATGAACTTGGTGAGCAGCTGGCAACCCATCATTGACATTTTCCAAAACAAACTCTCCTCATGGAAATCCAAATTGGTCTCATTCGGAGGTAAAATCACTCTCCTCAAATCGGTCATTAATGCTTTACCCACATATTTCTTTTCGATATTCAAAGCCCCGGTTGGAGTCATCAATTCGCTAGAAAGAATCAGAAGGAATTTTTTCTGGGGAGATACACAGGATCATACTAGGATGAAATGGGTCGCTTGGAAGCGCTTTACCGCTCCTAAGGACCTCGGCGAACTTAGACTCGGCTCACTCCAAGCCCTCAATCTATCGATGTTATCTAAATGGTGGTGGAGGTTCCACTCGGACGAATCACATCTCTGGAGAAGAATCATCGCACACATTCATGGAAACAATACTCGAAGCAGATTCATCCCCTACTCCTCCTTAGCTAGCCCTTGGAAGCAAATCGCTCGGATCAACCGTGAGATGCAGAGCTTTGGCATCGACCTCCAGTCCTTTTTCCAGCCGATCGATTGCTCCTCTTCAGGCCCCATGCCCTTCACTTGGCGCTGGTCTCTAACCCCCTCCGGCTCCTTCACCGTGAAAAGTATCAGAAGCTTACTCGAGTCCCACACCGGCTCGGTCTCCTCTCTCCCGTTCGAATGGAACAAATCGGCCCCCCTCAAGGTAAACTTCCTCGCTTGGAGAATCCTCCATAATGGTTTACCAACTGCCTCCAACCTTGCACGAAGGGGTATTCACCTTACGAACCCCACCTGCCCATTCTGCCTCGGAAGTGAAGAAACAGACTCTGATCTCCTCGGCTCTTGCCCGGTCTCGGAGTATGTCTGGGACGCTATCTCCCGATGGTGTCGAATTCGCCCCATCATTGCTCTCGAAACTACGGATTTACTCAGCATTCACCGAAGACAAAGAAGTTCCTCCCGTTGGCGCAACACCATCCAACTCGTGGCCCTGACCACCATATGGGTACTCTGGAAACACCGTAACAACATCCTCTTCAACAATGAAAACCTTTCCATCGTTAACCTCTTCGGCGAGATACAATCTCTGAGCTTTCTTTGGTACCGGAGTCGTGCAAACTGCCCTCCTGTTAATTGGACCGATTGACGCACTTTTAATCTTCAAAACACATCCGTGTAACTTGTCCTCATCCTTGTAGCTTTGTTATTTACTATTGTAACAAGCTTCTAGTAATAAAATCCTTTGTTTGCCTTTAAAAAAAATGTGAAGTTTAAATCTTATTTATACGTCATGAAATAATATAAAAAATATGTCCGTTTATCGTGGATAGAAATATGAGCAACTAAATATGTATATAAATGTATCTATATATATCTCGAGAGTCGAGAGACGATGTGTATTTGGAGTTGTGGCGAAGCTTATTAAAAAAGTACAATTCATGGGAGAAAAAAACCAAAGTTATGCATTAAACCAACTTGATTATGTGATGTTGATTATATTAGAAGAAACTATTCACAATTCAATTCATAGAATAGAGAGAATGGCGAGAGCTCCTGGAGAAGAACATGGTGAAAGTGAACCCGGCTGGACAGAGGTAAGGCACAGGAGGAAAAGCAACGAGAAGTCTACCCATAATCCCAACATCACCACCTTCTATGTTGGAAATCTACCGGAGGGCACCACTGGGAGAACACTCTGGAACGCCTTCCAAGACTCCGGTCCGATCAGAGACGCCTATGTAGCCACCAAGAGGGATGCTCGTGGCAGAACCTTTGGATTCATCAGACTGGAGATCTCCGGTCATCTCACGGAAATTCTGGAAACTCTCAAACGAACCAGAATCCGAGGCCACTCCCTAGCTGTCTTCCCAGCCAAATTTGACAGAAACAAGAAGAAGATTAATACTCCTCCGACTCCCCCTTTCCGCAAGCCCAACCCTCCCTCCACTCATCACTTTTCCCATGCAAAACCTCCGCCATCCAATCACCATAAGCCCTATCCCTCATACAAGGAGGCAGTTACGGGTTCTTCCTCTCACAAGTCTCTATCTATCCTTCACCATGCTAAAAACCTCTATCTCCAATGGTGGGTTTCCCTCAGTCTCACTACACTACATCGGGGGCCTTTCTTTCCTAGCCTCCCTCGCCTCGAAAGAGGAAGCCACCTCCTTCCTGACCCTCTGCAACTCTCTCAAGGAATTATTGTCCACTTCACCGGAAACATGGAAAGGTCAGTGCGTCGAAACTGGCCGTCTCGCGGACATACAAATTCTCGGAGCCCCCCTCAACCTCCGTAGCAATGATTTTTACAATACGGTGGCTGCAAACTTCGGAAAAATTGTCATTGGATCAGATGCTACGGAATCCTTCGATGAATCTTCCCCCCATATCTGCTGCCTACTCCCCTCTTCATCCCCTCTTCTCAACGATAAGATACACATATATTGGGAGCACTTCTCATATCAGATTAGGGTTTTGGAGTCGCCCTTACCATCTTTCTCCTTCCCTTGGTCCCCCTCTCCTTCCTGTTCCTCAGACCCCTCTCCAGGCTCCTCCCAATCCTCCCAGAACCCTAGCCTCTCGCCGACTCCCGAACCACTTTCCTCGGAGTTCGTGCCACCAACATTCCCCCTAAACCCTAGCCCACCATCTAACCCTACATTCCCAACACCCGCATTTAATTTTCTCTCTGGCATGACCGTTTCCCACCCCTCCCAAGACACTGTCATCCCTCCCACATTTACTCCACCTCTTAACAATCATTCTCCCTTCAATTTCCAAACCACTCACCAACCAATGATTAATGTCTCTGCCACTGCAAGCCGTTCCAGAAAAAGACTACGAAGATCCCGAAGCCCTCCTCTACACCGATCCTCATTCCCTCTTCCCCAACCAAACCTCGATCTTAACTCCACACCCCTCGGGACCAACCCTATCCAGCCGCCCCCATTAAACACCAACACCTCACCCTCGATTCCCTCCACAACCCCAACAAATTCTCTGGTTCCCCCCTCTAATCCCGAGGCCTCTCACACCCCTTCCACCTTGGATCCTTCCGTGACATCGGAAATAGAACAAACAATCCAGATCGGTTCTCAGCTAGGTTTCAATCTGGAAAACTCCCACTCTATCATTGCAGAAACTATTATTGGTGAAAGGAGTTCCGATATTGCCCCATGAATTGCCTCTCCCTAAACATTCGAGGCGCCCACGGCCCCACAAAAGCCGAATGGGTCAGAGGCCTCGTCACCGCGCATGGGGTTCACTTCCTTGCTCTACAAGAAACTAAGTTCCAGTCTGATTTCCGCTCACATGCCGGAAGATTCTGGGGGAAATCCACCTACAACTGCATCGCTGTAAACTCAAATGGTCGTTCGGGAGGGATTGCTAGCATCTGGGATCCTACTCTATTCCGTGTCCAAAGTTCGCAAAGTACCAACAGTTTCCTCCTCACATCTGGCACACTGATCTCCTCCAACACCCTAGTCAATATCGCCAACATCTACACTCCCAATGATGCCATCGAGAGAAGGAATCTTTGGTCTTCTCTTCTACCTCTGATCAAGTCTCTACCTGGCTCTTGGATCCTTCTCGGGGATTTCAACGAGGTGAGATCCCCCGAGGAAAGAAAGAACTCCGCCTTCTCTTCCCTAAATGCAGGCCTTTTCAACAAATTCATCTCCCAAGCCGATCTACATGAATATAACCTGGTGGGCCGTAAATTTACTTATACCACTGACAACGGCTCAAGCATGAGTAAGCTTGACCGGTTCTTGGTGAGTCGAGACTTCTTTAATTCATGGCCTGGTGCGTCGGTTCTCGCTCTGTCCAACTACATTTCTGACCACTGCCCCATTCTATTATCAACCGTTCAAGCCGACTTTGGCAAACGACCGACGAGGGTTTTCAACACTTGGCTTGGTTTGCCCGGCGCTAATGAGATGATCACAAGCTGGCTGAATGATTTTAATTTTGAAGGAGCTCCCGATCTCGGCCTCCAAGTGAAACTCAGATGGCTCAAAAACAAATTAAAGGCCTGGGTCTCTTCCTATAAAGCCAATCTTGATCAGAATATCAGAGCCAAAATCACCAAACTTGAATGCTTAGACCTACTAGCCGAGAGTAGACCACTTACCGAGGAGGAAACGGAGGAAAGGATCTCGTGCAAGCTCGCCATCCAGAATCATGATCATATGAAGTCGAGAGATCTGAAACAGAAGTCGAGGAATCGTTGGGCAAAAGCTGGTGACGAAAACATGCGCTTCTTCCACAGCGTTATTAATGCCAATACGAGCAGCAATCGTATACATGGCATCCGAGTCAACGACGAGTGGATCTCTAATCCCCCACTAATTAAGGAGCATGTCCACTCCTTTTTTAGTTCTAAATTTACAGAGCCTATACTTCAGAGACCCTCTCTAATCTGTCCGCAATTACGAAGACTCGATTATCATGATGCCGCCACATTAACACAGCCTTTCTCTACCCAGGAGATCCACGAGGCCATACTAGCCTGTGATGGGAACCGAGCCCCCGGACCGGATGGTTTTAACCTCACTTTTATCCGAAAGTTCTGGCCCCTACTCAAGGAAGACCTCAGGAACATCTTTGATCACTTCTATCATGGTGAATCCCTCAACCCGAGTTGTTCCTCTTCGTTCATAACCCTCATCCCCAAAGGAAAAGACCCGGGCAGCCTCCTCGACTACCGCCCCATCAGCCTCATTGGCGTCATAAACAAAATTGTGTCCAAGGTTCTACTAAATCGTCTCAAACCCATTATCTCCCACCTCATATCTGACGAGCAAACAGCTTTTGTGGCGGGGAGAAGTATTCTTGATGGCCCTCTCTCCCTCAATGAAGTCATACCATGGTTGAAGAAAAGACATCGTGAATCCTTTCTCTACAAAGTGGATATAGAGAAAGCTTTTGATACCGTCAACTGGACTTTCATCGAGTCTATCATGCTTCAGATGAACTTCCCGGCGAAGTGGCGCAACTGGATCTCCTCTCTAGTCAGATCCGCAAAGGCATCCGTCCTCGTTAACGGGTCCCCAACGCAGGAATTTTATTGTTCGCGGGGACTTCGGCAGGGAGACCCGTTATCTCCTTTTCTCTTCATCATTGCTATGGAGGCTTTATCATGCATAATGAAGAAAGCATGCTGTGATGGCATCTACAGAGGACTAACCCTTGGTTCCCCCTCTTTCATGATTTCTCATTTTTTATATGCAGATGCCGTAGTTTTTATCGGAGATATGGCGTTGGATAATGCCGTGGCTCTCAAAAGAATATTGCGATGCTTCTACCTCGCTTCCGGCCTCAAAGTTAATCAGCGAAAGAGCAGTGTTTTCGACATTAGGGTTGATGACCATCAAGCACAGCTCATAGCACACTTATTTGGCTGTTCTCGTGGGACTCTACCTCCGACCCTCCTTGGACTTCCCATCGGCTGCAACATGAATCTCGCAAAGAATTGGCAACCCGTAATCGAGATCTTCAACACAAAGCTTGCTCAATGGAAGTCAAAGTCCCTGTCTTTTGGTGGTAAGATCACACTCCTTCGGTCAGTACTTAATTCCTTGCCAACATATTTTTTCTCTTGCTTCAAAGCCCCGATCGGTGTCATAAATACTCTCGAGCGGATCCGAAAAAAATTATTTTGGGGAGAAACAAATGATCACGCGAAGATGCAGTGGATAGCTTGGAGGAAATTTACCGCAGCCAAAAAATACGGCGGCATGGGGTTCGGATCTCTCCAAGCCCTCAACCTTTCGATGTTAGCCAAGTGGTGGTGGAGAGCCAAAACAGAAACCTCAAGTCTTTGGAGGAGAATTATCTTTGCTATACACTCCAGTAACCGTGGCAACCAAGGATTCATCCCTCTTTCGACATTAGCTAGTCCATGGAAGCAGATATCAAAAATCAACCGAGATCTCTCCACTTTCGACATTAATCTCCAGGAGCTCTTCCTACCAACCATGCGCCTGCCTCGTCATGACAACTATCCCACTGCTCGATCATGGACTTGGAAGCTATCCCCCTCCGGAACTTTCACGGTAAAAAGTCTTCGTGATCTCATCGAAAAAACCTATTCCTCACACACCCCCGTCTCGTTGGACTGGTTATCTTGGGCTCCTCAAAAGGTAAACTTCCTTGCGTGGAGGATTCTTCATCATGGTTTGCCCACATCATCAAACCTCGCCACTCGAGGCATCCATATGACATCTACTGCCTGTCCCTTTTGCAATATAGAAGAGGAGACCACAATCCACGTTCTAGGCAACTGTTCTTCCATCAACACCGTGTGGGAAGAGGTATCTCGATGGTGTAGGATCCGTCCCCTAATCTTCCTCGAGACCCCGGATCTTATATCCATTCATAAAAGACAAAGAGGTAGCAAGAAGTGGAAACAAGTTATTCATCTCGTGGCCCTCACCGCCCTGTGGTCCATATGGAAATGCCGCAACAATATCATCTTCAATAGTGGAGTTTTGGAAGCAAGACAACTTCTTGGGGAGATCAAAACCTTAAGTTTCCTTTAGCTGAATAATCGCGCGAACGTACCGTCGATTAGTTGGCGAGATTGGACTTCTTTTAATCTATGTAATCTTACAGTGTAACCGCTTGACTTGTTTAATCTTTTTGATTAACAAGTCTTTGCAATAATATCTCTTTGTTTGCCTTTAAAAAAAAAAATATCAGGTAGGACCATTGCAGAAATGCATATCATTTAATTTTGACGTTGACCCTGATCCTTGTTATTGCAATGATCACTAATTTTATACTACCTTTGTTTCGATGTATTTTTTTTTACCTTTAACTCGGTACAGTAATTAATAAAAAAGATAATATGTGGTTGCAATTAATTTTAAAGAGGGAGTTAATTATAAACAAATATTCATTAATAAATTTAGAAAGTAAACAAATAATATGAAATGTATCAAAAAAGAAAAAGTAGACAAATAATCTATACTATAAAAAGAGAGTAGTAAAATTGAATCAGATTTGATTCAATTGCAATTGAAATTGCCGGTGGCAATTTTGTAATTTATGTGTAAAATCGCGACTTATTTTGAAAGATTTAATTGAAACGTGTTGCAGTGGTTTAAAAAAAATTACAATTCCAAAAACTGAGACATGCACAATGAAAAACCGCAAACAGAGAATGTCGGAGGAAAAAACGAACAATCAAGTAAACACAAATTACTCAGCGAGAATTCAGGCAGAGACGATAAACGAATCGATAG
>JAOWBJ010138584.1:0-12649 GCA_028566335.1 Monarda citriodora | reverse complement strand
CCTAGAGTCCGGTAGGATCCAGTGTTCGGCAAATTCCAGAGTCTACCTTGTAACCTTTAAACTTAAAAGATCGGTTCCTCCTTGTCCCTAAACCAAAGCAAGGATACCCAATAGGCATTCCGACTTAGCATCCAAGTTAAATAATGTAGTAAAATCAAGAGTCAGCCAATAAGAGTCCGCTTAGCACTAGCCAATGTATACTCCCTCGACTGTCGGAGCCACCGCCCAAACTGACCAACCCTGAGCAAGCCTTTTTCAGAAACCGTCTCCACCACTAAACACCCAGCAGTGCCAATCATTTGGCCGGCCTAAGAACCCAAGCGACACCATTTTCTCCTAGGGGCACACTTGGGTGAGGCCGGTCACCCAAGTGTGACCGGATTTACATTGGCACTTTGATTCAATAAGATTGGCACTTTTAGAAATAATAGTTTTATTCATTAAATAATTATGTTAAAGATTGACACTTTTATCCAATAAGATTGGCACTTTCATTCAATAAGATTGGCACTTTGATATGGCCACACCATGTAGCCGACCACATACAAGTTTTTGCCTTTCTCCTATAAATACCCTCACCATATCTACACTTCAAATTTCGCCACTTCAATCTCACCTATATCCGAGAGAGAAACACGAGAGAAGGTGAGAACACCCAAGATCCAAAGATTGAGCTTAGAGTCAGACCCGGTTTTTCCACCCGAATCAAGGTAATTATCTCCCCATTTACGTAGCATTCTCCATTCATGCATGAGTCTAGGATACATTTGAACTTCTGATTAAGTTAGGTTATTCTTCTTTGAATTTCTTATTTCCTTTGAATTTTGAGTTGTAAGTTCCAGCTTCCCTAAAAGTTTCCAAGGTCTTGTTGCACTGTTATGGAAAGAACAACTATTCATAATTTAGATAAATATGTTTCCTACACATTCTTCAATATAGTACCGAGCACAGACACAAAGATAGAATTAAACACCCTTAGCGAGGCAACGGATAAGCTTAATAGGCTTTCTACTAAAATATTAAGGTTTCAATGCTTAGAAGGAACAACCAGTGTTTTAGATCACAACGAGCTGCGTAGTTAATAGGTCGCCGAAGCGACTGCAAAGCTATGCTGTGAAGATAAGTTCGGTTCGGCCTAGTCAGGTCGCTAATAAAACTTGATCAGAGTATTCTCAGGATACTCTGGTTACTTTAATAAGGATAACTTAAGCGAGTCTTAACTAGAGCTTTCCTATAACCTAATATAGACCCAAGGGTTAGTCCGCATGCATTTCAGCACACTAGTAAGTACCGAACTCATGCGAGATTCCGACATGCATAGTTAGATGGCTTACGAAGGTTTTTCTTATTAAGGTTGTACGAAGGAGGAGTTCCCATAAGCTCGGCATACGCCGAAGACCAGGAAAGGCGAAGAGGTGGGCTTTCAAACTTAAAACCCTCGGCGACCAGTCGCCGAGGTGAGCTACTGTTATTATTACAACTGTTTATTTAAAGTATGTCATGCCATATTCTTTAAAGGTTTTATGTTTATTGCTAACCTGTCGGCCTTGGGCCAGAGTGTGAGATACGATCGGGCTCGGGCATGTGTTGCCTGAGTTAGTGCACTTTAGGTTCACTTTACCACGAGGTAAGTGATCTAGGTTCTAGGGAGGTCGGCCAACCTCCCTAGATCGGGTTATTAACAGGGCAGGTATGGCAAGGTAAAGGCTTCACCCAGTTCTATTAAGTAAAGTTATTTTCGGACATAGGTCTTTTCCTTAACCCCTATGATCCTCATATTATAGCTATGGTTAAAATGATTTCGGGCATGTGTCCACTGAGTGCTTCAAAGTACTCAGCCCTGCATATGTTTTCCTTGTGTGCAGGTTGAGGGGTCCGGCGGAGTCAAAGTGACGGAGTGGCTTGCTGAAGTTCGTTGCCGAAGCTCTTGGTGATGCACGTCTTCATACGTGCATCCGAAGTCCTCAGTTGCTTTGTACTTGATTTTTAAGGATTCTGTAATGGTCATTTTGATACATTGGGTTTTGAAGGATTGTGTTTAATTTTGGTTATGATGTACGAACTCTTCTACCCTTAATCAAATGTTTTGCCAAAAATCACAAGCACTTGGTACTTTTATAAATTTCTTGATTTACTTCTGCACAATAGTTACTCGCCTAGTCCGGCGTCACAAATAAAACACTTAATCCATTTTTTCTTCGTCCACCACGTATTCCGTCCGCTAAACTCGTATAGTGGCGAACTCCGGACTCGGCTACCCTTAGCGGGTCCGGGGTCGTTACAAGCTATTATTGCTCCCCAGGAGGAACCTGCTCGTGAGGAGCCCGCTAATGATGAAATAACAATTCTACAGGAAAAAACTGCTCACGAGCCGGAGGAGACTCACTCTATTGTTCATAAGGGCAAGAGAATTATCAATGAGTCACTCAACAGAGGAAGTGAAGAATTTTTTGCCTTTTTGGAGTCGAGAGGGAATATGATGTTGGATGAAGATATTCCTGCAGATGCAGAGTATTTAAGTGAGCTTCAATCGTTTCAGATTCCTTCCACTTCTGTGGAAGATGTAGAGAAAGAACTTATTTATATTGATGCCCAGTTGGTTTTAGTTGACCTTAAACGTTACTTCAAGAAGGTCCAGCTTTCAAAAGAAGAGAAGAACATGCTTTATGAGTTCTTGATGTACACAAGGATTCGAGAGCTCTACAAAGTGTTCCAAGCGATAGATGTGATCGGCCGAAAGCAACTTAAGATGGATGAATCGAAGGTTCTCACCAACATTGATCTAGCTGGTTTTCACGCTCTATTGATGAAGGGGCTATCTGGAAGAAGATGGAGGAATTTCTCGCTCCTAACCACCCAAATCAGCGCATGCTTTTGCCTCGGAGAATGCCAAGTCTGCTTGAGTTGCATATTCTGATAATCGAATCAAATATCACTGTTGCAACGAGCGAATGACACTACAAGGTCATTCGCAAATAAGGAAGATGCAAGTAAGTAAAATCAATCAGGATAATACCGCTCTGAAGGTGCAAATAGGTGAAGTACAGAAGGTAGCAAGGGAGGTGAAAGAAGAGTTGAAGAACACTATTGACGGCCTGAGCGATCAACTTGTTCAAGCAACCGACGTGCAAAACTCGCTCAAACAGGATTTATTCAAAACCAACCAGGAAATCACTCTATTAAAGACTCTTATGGAAGCAGATGGTGTGGAGAATGAGAAGTTGTTGAAGGAGAAGGATAGGTTGCTAGCGGAGAAGGAGCAGATGCTAGTAAAGAAGGAGAACTTATTGCTGGAGAAGGTGGAGCTAGTAGCGGATGTTCAACGGTTGACAGTGGAGGCTGAAAAAGAAAAAGCTCCTGCCGCAGATGAAGTCGCCCCGATTGTCCAGGATGTAGGAGATTCCATAGCTCAGATTGATGCGGCGATCGAGCAGGCTGCCCAGCTGGCACCACACATCAAGGACATTATTCATAACATTCTAGTTGAGCAAGTTCCTCAGTTTGCTCACTCTGTGCTAGGGGTATTTATTCAGAAAGCAGAGACTGCGGCCAATGAGGTGGTCAAGAAAGATCGTGCCAAGCTATCGGCTGATGTTGCTCAGCTTGCAAGCGGACCTGTCAGCAATGGGGAAGGACATGAGAAGTCACTTGGATCTACTCCAGTCAAGGGAATTTCAATTAGAGAGCCAGAGGCTACCACTTCACAGAAGCCACAGCCAAGCGAGCTAAGAATGATGTTGACAAATCCGCTTCTACAGCCGCTCAGTCTGTTGTTGTGAAGAGGAAGGCTGAAAAAAGCACTGATGAAACATCTTCTAAGAAAGCAAAATCCACCACCGCTCTTGTGCAGTCATCTTTACCACCGAGGAAGTCAAGTGGAGAGAGAGCTGAGAAGGGGGAAGAAATCAAGAGCACTTTTCAAGCGATGGCCCTGGTCTATTTCAAAGATGCCTGCATCTGCTACGCCCCACAGATTCAAGAAGAGCGGAATACTCTGAATCTATACGCTCAGGAAATGATCGATGAAACTCAAGTATATGAGAGGGATGCAAAGGCGAAGAGGCTGATCATCGAGACCATCCAAGAGATTAGGCCAAAGCTTAAGAGTGATAAGAACTTAGTCGCTTTCCCAGCTCTCAGGGATAGAATTTTAAACAGGAGAGCAGGAGATATTGTGCAGTTTCTGGAGGACAGCCATGCAAGGAGTGTAGTTGACTTTGTGCCAACTAGATGTTTCGATGAGTGGAATAAGGCTGAAGTGCATTTTATCAATATCCACTATTACTGGCAGGTGTTTAGAACCACAAATCCATATCTTGCTTTCGTCACCTATATGTAGAAATACCACAAGAAGCTTTGGTCTACAATTCTTGGCAGAGCAAGAAACAACTTGTTTGTTGCCCCAGTCAAGCGAGAGATGGATATTCCTTATGTCCTTGGAGGGAGAATGCTTGACAGAGAAGCGATTGAGAATGAGCTTCTTTGGGTGAAGAAGAAGCTAAACATCACCGAGTCTGCTGAGATGATGCGAGAAAAAATCCGTGTATACTCTACCTATGGGCTTGTGCCTCATGGGAGAGTTTAGTTGATATCCTCTTGCCTAGTTCCTATTTATGTTTATGAATTATCTTGTAATCACTTTGTACTTCTCATGCTTTATCAATGAAAAGTGATTACATATCCCATGACAATATCTCATTGTCAATTTATCTTTTTCTCTTTAGATTAGCGACACAAGATAAAGGACATATTATTTGTGCTCTAACGTTTGTTCATGATGCTAAAGAGATCATAAGTCAAGGGGGATTCGATAAGTCTTGAAAAGACTTATAGCGAACTTACATAATTGCTCTAAAAATTATAGGCGGTAACTAAATTGCTTACTCAAAGCGATCAGGTATAACCGCTTCGTGCTAATACTTGTTTTAAAGATCGCTCGGATAATTATTTTTGATAATAGCTTTGGTATCATCAAAAATGGGGAAATTGTTGGAATATTTAGTTAAGGTGGAATTTTAAATTAATAAAATTCATTGATTGTTTTGATTATACCAAAGCCCTTTAGCTAGATTATTCATGTTCTTATAGTCTTGTAAACGAACTACCCTAGATGAAAACACTTGTAAACATTTTTCATGTAAATACAAAAGCTCAGTTGTTAGAGAGCTTAAGTATTTTTCAAGTGTACTTTTACCAAGCAAAGTTTGAAGACCTAGCGATTTTTCGGTGGAGGTTTTGGCCAAACGGACTTTCTGAAGATGTCGCCTGAGCATCCTATGACCTGCAAAGTTTCTGCCTAGCGAAGTTTCTCAAGCCGAATTCTTCTCAAGCGGAAATCTTCTAGAGGACTTGGCAAAGCGAAGAACTGGAGCATCATTTTCTTCAAGCAATTTTCTTCAACCAAGCAAGACCGCTCGAGAAAGACAAGCCACCTCTATTCAATCAAATCCCAAGCGGTGTCCAGCACGGAATGCAAATCCAGAAGATATGGACTTCATTTAAGAAAGTCAAAGTCTGATTGATATGTAGACAGACGGGATTGGCCAACTGCTCTGCAAATCAACTGAAGATCAATTAAGGATTCAAAGTACATATTTGACTCTATAGAATCACGACAAATCTGCAACTTACCTTACAGAATGAGTAGATTTCAAGGAAGTACGAGGAAAGAGAAGTTAAAGATGCGGCTCTCTCAACGGCCACATTGGGATCGTCTCCTATAAATACTACATTCTGCTAAAATTTCTAAGTGTCATATACTTGTAGAATCTTACAACTCTCGTAAGAACTCAGAAAAATCTTTTAGAGTCTAGAGTTGTTAGTTGAGTTCCTTAGAACCCCAATTGTTCTAAGTAGCATATTTTTCCTCTACCTTAGGTGTTCTTGTTCGTACTTGAACATCTGAGAAGAAGACAACCCTATCTTATGCTTTGAGCATCTTGTCAAAGGGTTATCTTGTAGTGAGAGAGTCGTTGTTTTCATACAACACACTTATATCAGTCCACAAGCGGGACCGAAGTCGCTTGATGTCTAACCAGAAGACTTAAGATCTGTAAACTGTCCAACTGGAGGACCGAAGATCCGTGTGCTGTCCACACAGAGGACAAAAGTTCTGTGAGTTAGTGATTTTCCTTCCAAGGTTGGAAGAAGATTGGACGTAGATATTTGTCACCGAACCACTATAAATCTCGCTTATGTCATTTACTGCTTAGCTTTTATATCCGTTTTACCTTGCTTATTGCTTTCTATTACATTGCATATTCAAGCACACACACTTAAGCAAACCCGCGGTTTTTAATTAAGCAAGAGTTTTCTCATATTAGCACTCGCTCACCAAATTTCCGCTCGCGTAAGGACTCTACTCAATCGAATACTTCACCTAGTGAGTTTGTGAAGAAATCACTAGGACTAAGTGCTTAAGCGATTTTCAAACTACTATAGGGGTTTTTCTAATACTGCTTTAAAAAGTGAAAAGAGGATAAAACCTCTTACACATGTATTCACCCCCTAGTGCTACGGGCCAACATAATGAGATTCTTATGTTCGGGTGAGTAATAAATTTTGGCATCCTATGCAATGCAACCAAACCTCTATATATACCACCACACTCCTATGTAATTTATTTCATGAAGATTTCTCAATTAACTCTCAATAAACCATGTATACACCTGTTGCCTTTGTAGCTCTAGTTTTGAATTTCTTTTTCCTTGGCAACACATGGTCTTTCTTGTGGCTTGTTATGAAAGCTCTTTTTTTTTTGAAGTTTTTCATTGCACTTGACAAAATGGAACTCATTCAGTTGCATCTCAAAAAGGTCCGACCTCATTCAGTGACATCTCACGAGAGCCTATTGACCAAGTGTTTGGAAAGGAAGATCCGGTACATCAAAATCTTCACCGGGTCTTCCGAGGCAGAGCTATTTTCGTGTGTGTATATGCATGAAGCGCTGCCTCAAAAAAAATATTAGTGTTTTCCATAGATATTAGTATGTAATGAAGGCTATTACCGTGTTGTATGTTAGCTTATGTAATGCCTTCTGCCTACCACTTTATTAAACGGCATAGGGCATAATTCCAACAAATGTTGGGGCGGTATGGCTGTCTAACTAAAGCCAGATCTTATTGTACAATATTTTGTTGATTTAATTTTGACATTTAATGCACGTAAGCGTTATTTATTGTTTAAAAGATTATTTGATTAATTATTAATTACTTTAATTTTACTACGCGAAATAATTACTTTTTTGTTAGGCTACAATATCCATGAATTGTGACAACAAAATAAACATCATTGTTAAATAGAAACATGGGGATTTTAATAAGTTAAATATCGCGTCATATATTAGCCTATGCAGTGCCTTCCGCCGCCGTGAATGGCGGAATCTTATTTTTCGGCAACTGTTGGGGCGGTATGGCCCTCGAACATAACACGGACTTCATTACAAAATAATTGGTTGATTAGTTTGGACTTTTAGGGCAAGTAAGATTATTTTATTATTTTGTATATGATTATTCGATTAATAATAATTTAGTTGATTAAAATGTCTGAATGCATAAAGCGTGACAACAAAATAAAACTTTGAGTTCTATTGAATATGTTGTTGAGTTACTTTGGTCATTTAATACATACACATATATTTTTTATTTTTTTAGATTATTTGATTAACGAATACTTTGTTCACCTTATCCATTTTTTTAAAAATACTTCATTAATTTTTCAATTTGTACATATAAATATCTGATACTTTTAAATGTCCAAATAATCTGATTATGCATTATATATGGATTAAGATACAAAATATATTGTTTCGAAAAATAATAGGACATATTTGAAAATGAAGTAATTTCAATCATTTGATATCAAAAAAAAATTACAAGTACTAAAAAAAATTTTACAAAAGAGGAAAAAAATTACAATTAATAAATTTAAAATTCCATTGCTCCTTCTTCTCCGTCGGAACGTTAGAAGAGGAACAAGAAGAGCTTTCCACTCTCTCCTCGGCCGGAGTGTTACGGAGGCAGATTGGCATCCGATTATCCTCCGGCTTAACAAAAAGAGCGTCTTTAGAATTGCGTCATAGTATACCCCGAACACACAAGCGAGGTGATCATAGAGGAGCTCGGCTGCATGATAGTATGTGCCACAAAGCTTGTTCTCCTACAATGTTAAGCATTAACAAATGGTCACCATTTATCTTAAAAAAATATGTATAGATTAGAAGAATAGAATATATACCCGAAGGAGGCGCCTCTAAACGGAGTAAGAAGCATCAACCTGTTGGAGCGTTTTGTTCCAATCGGCCTTCGACTCTCGGATTACGAGAGTAAATGTCTCGTAGCGATCTCTGAGGCATTGTAGACGTTTACTAGCGTCTAAGAAGGTTAAGCGCTTGCCCTCCTCCTTGTTGAGTTTAAGGAGGGTAGAGGCAAACACCATATCAACCTCGAACGGGTTTCTACGGTGATACGAGAGCAAATGCTTGTAGATTTCATTTAAAAAAATCATACCTAAACGAAGATCCCACGAATTAACGTATAGAAAGGATGATTGGGGCGCTAAATTGAGAGGCATGGCTACGAGTTTTGTATTTTGGTAAAGGAATAAGAGCTTGAACTTGAGAAGAATGAATCAAATTGAATAAACTCTCGGCAATTTAAAGTAGTGCAGAAGACCAAAGGTCGCGATTTTTCGAGGAAAATTTCCTTTCCCCATGCGACCTTTTGATTTTTCTGTCGATTTGTATCCTACTCGAACTGTAACATATTAGTTGTTGACCGTTCGAGTGTGTTTATTTTAAAAAAAAAAATAGTACTACGTAATAATCAATTTGTACATCTAAATTTTCGAAATGAGTACTTTTTCCATTATGCATAAATATGAATTCATCTTAACATAAAAATATGACATTTGTGTGTATAATAAACTCAAAGATTTTATTAATTGGTATACCGCGCCACAAAGTGGCCGGAAAATACAAATCCGCCATGTGCGTCGGCTTACGACGGACATATATATTCCAACAACTCTACGGCACGGTATACAATTTAGGAATACCTATTATTTTTTAAGGTGTTGTTATTTTTCTTTTCGTGCATTATATCGTATGGTAAGTTGTTTTTCCTAATTTTGAATAATATTTGATTAATATTTAATTTGTTCATCTAAAAACCGGAACTCATTAAATTTCAAAATGGCCTGAATATGCATTAAGGGTGGCATCAAAATTAACTTTTGTGTATGTTGTTAAGATCTTAATAATTCAAATGCACATGCCGCGCAGTACAATGAACTCAATGCGTCGTCCACCGGAACAGGGTAATAAAGGCGGAATGTCCTCTTCCGGCCATCCACCGGCGCGGTATTACCTTTTCTAATGTCTATAATTTTAAATTTTCACCACATAGTTGTACGAATTGGATAACTCTTTACGTAATTTAATCTTACTAATTTTAAATAATAGTTGATTAATAATTAATATGGTCATTTAGATTCCGAAAATTATTAAAATTCATATTGGGTTGATTATGCAATATTGGTTTAATCATTGTGTTGTTTCTGAAATATTGAATATTTTAGACGTTAATACCGCACCGTAAAGTGTCTGTAATACAATCTTCCGCCGTGAACGGCTAATGAAGGCGAAAGATCCTATTTCGGCCACTCTCTGGCGCGGAATTTAAGTTTTAAAGGTGAATAATAGATAATTATAACAAATTCTTTCTAATTGTTGGAAAATTTGTTAAATAATTGATTTTACATTTCTCCAATATTGTTTGATAAATAATCATCTAATTCATCAAACTGCCCAAAAATCACATAATGATAAAGATTAGTTATGGGCGACAAAGAAATAAATGTTACTATTTTTCATAAAATTTATGATTTTTTGCGAGTTAATACCGCGCCGCATCAAAAATGACAATGTCACATACTATTTACAAAATAAATCAATATCGGGGCAGTCACTCTCCAAATTGCGTACGATGCTCTGCTTCTCTCTTGTGTTGCGAGTTGATCCATTCGTGGCCGAGATCAACTCCACCGGAGCTCTCCGACATGCTGCATAAAATAGGGACTCTCAGTCATATTCCATGACCAGGATGAACCTAATGCTCGTAAGCACCAAAATCCTCGTAGGATTATCACGCTATTGTGCTTCGACTTCCTCCTTTATGGCAGAGGAACGACCGCGACGGCGACCACGACCGCAACCTGTAGCATGATCTCGCTCATGTAGAAAGTGTGGGTGCTGAAATAAAATAAATAAGTGCAATTTATATATATATATATATATATATATATATATATATAAACATCTTTTATAAATTAGAAGAATAGAATAGGAAACAAAACTTGCAAGGGATCCGCAGATGAGGACCGAACTTGTACTTCGGGTAATGTCGGAGTTGGACGAACCGGTGAGGGCATTGAGTACACGGTAGCCTCGAATGACGTAAAAGGTGCCGAGGACGTGTACTTGAAATTTCGATGAACGGGATGAGGCATTAAGTACAGGGGAGCCTCGGATGATTGAAAAGGTTCTGAGAATGTGTACTCAAAGTTTGGATATACGTGAGGGGGCATTGGGTACACCGGTTCCTCAGAGGAGTGAGAAGGTGCTGAGGAAGTGTACCCAATCGTTGGATGAAAGGGAGCAGGATTTGAGTAGGAGGGGACCTCGATTGAGAGAAATGGAACTGAGGACGTGTACTCAAAATTCGGATACACGGGAGGGGGCATCGAGGATGTCGGAGCCTGGACCGAATAAGTGGGTGGAGGTTGAAAAGCACCAACGCCAAGCTAGTGTCGCTGGCGCTGCTGGACCGAGGGGTTTCCTACACGATTAGTAATATTGCAAATTAGTATTTTTGAATTTGAATAAAACGTCATATAAAAAAATGAAGGGTAGTTTGCTTATGTTTACCTACCCGAATACTGAAACATCAGGTGTGTAGAGAGGCAATGACGTATCAGTCGTGCATCTACGTACTCCGGGTGCACAATGCCAGGGTCAGTCCCCACCGAAGAGCGATCAACCTTAGATTCTGTAGAGGTTGACACAATTTGGGTCGGTCTCGTACGTCGGTGCCGATGCACACGAGTTGACATGGTAGACGTCCCACAAGTGACGAGAGTAACCCCCTATGCACGACGTTCTTCACCCCATCCACTATAGAGGTCAGAAGCTTCTTGCCCTCGCAGCGGCAGACATTCTTTGCTATTTGTTTGGCGCGCTCGCTAGATACTCCCACGGGACCCGAGTCCACCGCACATCTCACCCCACTACTCGCAAATCGAGGCTGTCGGGATGAAGGAGCACTGTCTTCTGATAGATGCCCGACGAACCTACTTGATCGACCACTCCGTCTTGGGACGGTGGGGTCATTGGTGTTGTCTGCCACTTGAGGTAGTGTAAGACGAGCCGGACCAGTGATGTACGCATCACTGGGCACGTGAAACTTGCAAAAATAATAAATTAATTTCTTCATTTCGAAAAAATATAGTAACCAAATATAATATTACGAATAAAAATAAAAATAAACAACATTACCTCACAAACAATGGATCTGCATCATGTACGGATCGAACGTACGGTGTACAGACCTCTCGGCCATCCAGACTGATCGCGATAATATCGGCGGTCAGCGTGTCGAAGTGCGCAAACATTGCTGAGTCTGCCATGTCTGGGAAGGTGTTTCGGAAATTCCATCGCAAACACCTGGGGATGTCATCGCCTTCATTCCCCTCGGCAAATGCAGCCCCCAGACCTGGAATGACCATGAAAGCCCATACTGCAAGTGCCCACGCGGGACCGTACATGTGATACGTTCCCCACTCCTACGAAACGACCTCACATAGTGGAGGGGCATCTTGTACGAATACGCACCACATGTAAAGTCGTTGAATGCTGCCTCATCCTGGACCAAATATGTAACGAACCAGACCCGGATTAAGGAAATTAGGCTCGGAAAGTCATCACGTGTCGTTCAAAATCAAGGAAGCGGTAAAACTCTGGGGTCGAGCAGAAATCGTACACTGAGCGGGTAGGGTTATTTACTTGTTGTTTCATCTTAAAATCTTATCTGAAAGCCATCTCTTGGAAGCGAGTTTATTGAAAACCATAGATAATGTTTATCTCTGAGAAAACAACTCGTATGCTTTGGCCTTGGCCGAGTGAACTAATAAGTCTCTTGTAATAAATAAAGGGAACTCTTTGGATGTACTTTCATCATAGTTTGTTACTCAAAACATCCACATTACTTGTACAAGGATATCTGGATAAATACAACTAAGACAAGTGATCAAGTACAATGGAAGTGAATTCAATAACTTGAGCAATCTTACTACTTGTAAAGGGTTTGAAATGAAAACATGATCTAAAAGCTGAAAAGAAGGCTGGCCCCTCGCAGGCGCTTGTTGGCTAGAGAAGCTTCAACGAGATGAGCGGCCTGGATGTGGGCAGGGGTCCAGCAGTTGCTCTGCTTTACAAAAAGATGACCACCTGTGGACTATGAGCGAAATAGATCTATAACTAAACCCTTATAAAAGAAACTGACGGGTACAAGTATGAGGACTTGCACCACCAAGCGCCTTTTCACGAAACCGCTCCACCAAAACCCGCTCGCCACCGCTTCCATCTCGACCATGA
>JAOWBJ010138478.1:0-12665 GCA_028566335.1 Monarda citriodora | reverse complement strand
CACAAGAAAACTAGAGAAATAACTAAGCTTACCGAAAACATCATGATCATTAATGGCTTCAAGAACAAAAGAAGTAAATACTAAGAGCATTCAATAACCATAAGCAAAATACTACTAGCATAAGCATCCAAGTACAAAAAGTAAATAACAAAGCAAAGAGCTGTGGTAGCCTCCAAATCCGACGGGTGTTCTTCACCAAAACTACTAGAAATACTACTAACTAAGATTGTTTGTTCCTCCCAAGTGAAATTTAGCTAAGTGTTTACTCTCACAACTCTCCAATGGAAAATGGAAAAGATGGATTCCTTTCCAAGCTCTTGCCCTTGTCTTGATTTCTAGACTCAAAACTCAAACTCCTTGAAATGAGCCAAGTCTTCGGTTTTTATACCCCTGGGCTTTCCACCTCACCGGCGCTGACGTGGCATGTTTACTGGTCAAGTTCATGAGCGTGTCCACCCTGTCCTCCACGTGCCAGGTGGGTCTTCTGAGTTGACTGTCGAGTCACCACTTGCATGAGATCCTGGCCAGTTTGGTAACCTGACCTCTTTCCTTCTTCTTCTTCCTCGAGCTATTTCTCCTTCTTTTCCTCCATTTCTAGCCCATTTCTGCACTTCCCTTTCATCACTAGGCCCCTCGGTGATTTCCTCCATTTCTTGCTCAAAACACACACAAACTAAAAGAAAACAAACAAATAAACACTAAAAATGACAAGAAAATTGGTGACTAAAACCGACATATCAGTCATCCGCTGGAGAATGTTGGTAATACCTCAGTGGAACCGAGGTATTAGTGTCCGTCCGCGAAGGTGAATGGTACCTCGGTGGGACTGAGGTATTCGTACCATGTTCGTAGAAAGCAGGAGGAAGGTCAGGTGTTGACCGAGGAAACTTGCCGAGCTATTAGAGAGCTTAAAAGGTCCGACACACTCACTGGGCCAGTTGCCCTGGGCCTAGGACAGACTGGGCCTGGTAACTGGGCCGGAGGGTGTTGGGCCATACTCCATCAGAGCCCCCCATAAGCGAGGTAAGGAGGAGGTCTCATCTGTGCTTCCAGAAGTGGTCCTGACCGAGCTGAGGTGAAGTTGCTGATGACCGAGCTCTAGTGAAAATCACGCGCGTGGTTTGTGGGTCCAGCGCGTGAACCCTAATCATTGCGTCGCTTGGGTTTCCCGCCTTTTTACGGGGATGTGAAATGGCGCCTCCCTTTTGAACAAAAGTCCCAAATCTTTTCACAGATTTTTCACTCTTCATTCTCTGTCAGTTTTCAAAATTTCCAAGATTCTCACATTTTCCAGTTGATTTCCGGCCACTTTCCGGTGAAGTTCTCATTTCATCCGCCGTGATCATCCCGACGTAGCATCCTCATAAAAAAGTAAATCATGTCTTCCTCTTCTTTGAGTGTTGAGGGTAGGGGTAGTGTACCTGAATCCGTGCTGGAACCCTTGCCTGAATCTCCGGCCGCCGCAAAGGCTTCCAAGGCCGGGGACGTTTCTGACTTTCCTCCTGTTCTTGGGGAGGAGGAAGTTGATTATCTTTCCCGCCGATTCTTTATCCCTGAAAGTTGCGAAACCCGGGCGGCCGGACCCAGCGATAGGGCCGACCGGCCGCCGGAAGGGTTTTGCACTGTTTATGAGGCGTGCCTAGACTCCGATCTATGTCTTCCTCTCGCCCCTGTGTTCGTAGAGCTCTTTACTAATTCGAACTTCCCTTAGGTTAGTTATCACCCAACTCATATAAACTCTTGGTCTCTTTAGCTATAGAAATGGTTAAGTTACGCTTCCCTCTCACTCTCAACGTAATACTGCGTTGCCTTCAATTTAAGAGGCAAGGATCGTGGTATTACGCTTCTCCCTGCGTGGGCTTCAAACCCAAAATCAAATCCAAGCCCCCAGTCTGGCAATCCCGGTTCTTTTTTTTGTTCCGGGGCAGGTGTCCCTTCATTCGGGTGGCGGAGTCGACCCATAGGGCGAACCCAAGCAGATGGCCTCGGTGAGCTTGAGGACAAGTTGATCGGATTTGGGCTTTTTTCCAAATCTTACACCGAATCCGAGGTTGTTGAGGCCGTCCTGCGGCCGGCTATTGTGACCAGCGGCCCCGAGGTTGCCAAGGGTGAGGCTGGTTTTCTTAGTCCACTGCTTCCTTTCGTTTTTCCTTTGTGCCTAATTCGTTTCTCTTTGCAGTGGCGTTCTGGAAGGATGAAAAGGTTACAGGGAAGGGCAGGGGCAAAGGCCGAGAGTGTAACCCCCCGGTGTCCCTGCCAACCGACCTCCAAGCTTCCAAGAAGCAGAAGATCATCACCCATTCTCCTGTCTATTCGGAGAGGACCGCCGACGACACGTCGGCGGTATTGACGAGGTTCACTCGCCAGGCTCCATTTCCCACCGGCCCCATCTTAACTGAAGTTAGGGCCATGCCTGTTGATATCTCCTCCGGTCCTATTGACGACCCCGAATGGCCGTCGAGCGCTGTTGAGGTAATGTCTCCGACCACTCTAGCTCTGTTTACGTCGTCTTCTCATATATTTTCTCACATTATCTTCTTGTGTTCAGCGAGCCAGACGTGTTCTGGCTGACATGGAGAGGGGAGTCACTGAGCTTCGCCAACTCAACCGACCTTTGACGAAAGCTAATGACGACGTCTCCCACCTCCGGGAGAAGGTAGATCTCCGAGCGCCGGATTTCCCGAGCTCTCCAGGCGCAAAAGAGGAGCGAGGCTGACGCCATTGCTGCCCGGGCCGAGCTGCTTCAGGTGAAACAACAACAACAGCTCGAAATGGCGAGCTTTGTGGCGGCCCAGGGGGAGCTCTCTATGCTTATACGGAGAAGCTCTTCACTTGCCTCCAGTTCTCGGCAATGGTGAGTAGCCTTGCTGATCTGATGAGGGCTGGTGAGGGGCTGGACGCGTACACCCGGGTCGTCAAAGCTCGGTTGCAGTCCCTGCCGTTGTTGGAGGACCTTGCCTCCTCATCTACCTCCCTCTCTGTCGAGGTGGTGCGCTCATGCACCACCGACCAGGACGCCGTAATGGAAGCGTCCTTTGTGTCGGCTGGGGACGTCGAGCCGGCCACTGTGATGAAATCGGGGCTGGGCGGCGGCAACGACGGAGGGGAAGAAGAGGAAGGGGAAGGAGGGGATGCCGAGGGCGGCACTGGCGGAGGTGAAGGTGGTGGTCACACCGAGGAACGTGACCAAGAGATGGTGGACGCTTCTGAAGTGCATCAGCCGGCTCATGATGCCGAGCAAGATGTATGAGTCCATTCTCTTGCAGTTAGGATTATTATTATTTTTTACATTTCCTTCTTGTACTCCAGCCGATGTGTTCACCTGATGTAACTTCTTTTGTAATATTAATGGAACCTTTCTTGTCAACCATCGACTTATCCTTATCGTATTTTCCTTTACTTTTCACTCTTGTAGCCTCCTTCGGATCCTCATGAATACTACATGGCTGAGCTTCAAGACTTGTTATTTAAACTCCATAATGCGAGGAAGGATGTGGACTACTAGATAGACCTGTACACTCAGGCTATGGATGACGCTGAGGCGAAGGCCAAGGAGAGTCAAGTTGAGCTCGATAAACTTGCCGCACAAATTATGGATTCTCAGCACCAGTTAAAGGACTTGAAAGCCGAGCTGGAGAAAACCAAGACCGAGTTGGAAAGAACCACGACTGATAGATGGATCATTACTGAAGAGAACCTCGAGTACGAGGCCATCATTCGTAGGAACGGGAGCCTCACCATCACCGAGGTTGAAGACAAGATGTACGATATATGGCAGGAGTGTGAGAATGTTGACAAGGCAGGGCTCTCCATAACTGAAGAATACCGATCTCTCTTACATCAGCTGAGGAACTACTCCAAGATGTACAGCTTGTATGAAACCCGGTATCCAAGCTTAATGAAGTTCATAGCCGATACTCCCCTTCCCCGTGGTACCACTATAGTTCCCCCAGAGCCCTATGTCGAGCATGAGAGGCGCCGTGGTAGGGGTCGGAAAGGTGGTCGTGCTACTGCCACCGGTAACCAACGAGGACGTGGTGGCGCCATAGGTGGAAGCTCGGGAAGTCGCGTGAATTTGGATGCTATTCTTTGGACAAGTACGGCTGATGGTGCCTCTCATCCCGGTAGCAGAACGGGTAGCTCGTAGTAATTGTGTAGTTAGTAATAAGATCCCTTTACGATGTACATCATTTTTTCAGGACTTTCCCATGTATCGTGACTCTCTCTTTGTAGTGTGACTCGATTTTCTGTCGTAAATATCAGTAGATTTGCTGTGTTGTAGTGCTTAAGATAAAGCACCATGACCTCGGCTCCGCCGGAGGGAGCGACCCTCCGCTATTGCCGAGGTCTGGATTCCTGATTTGGCGAGTTTTATCGCTAGGAGTGGTCTCCTTGCGCGCGCTTGTAAGAGACTCTTCGTAATGGAAGAGCTTTATCACCCTTTTAAGGGAGGAGTGTCACCCCAAGGGGCATTTCTTCTCCCTTATTAGGTTTCCAACATTTGAGGGGTCGTCTATCTTTAAAAAGACTTTGACCGCTCTTTGAATCAGTATCCCAAAGGGGGCCAGCCTTTGTGACATGATTTGAAAATTAAAGTACGAAGTATAGGTGGGTAATAATAGGACAAATGAAACTTGACATGTAAAAAGTGAGAGGAGTGCGAAAATGAATTTTATTAAAAATGAGACTTTTTTTGCAAAACTTTGTACAATGGACACATGCAGGACTCCCACTTATACAAAGTACTTTTCAAATTTGAAATGTGCCAAGTCCGGGGTAGGGGCTCACCAGTCATGTTGGCCAGCTTGTATGTGCCTTTTCCGTACACCTCGGTGACTTGGTATGGACCTTCACACGTGGGTTCAAGCTTGCCGAACTTCTCCGCTTTACTCACTTCGTTATTCCTGAGCACGAGGTCTCCTACTTTGAATTGCCGAGTCTCCACCCGTTGGTTGTGGTACCGGGCTACTTGCTGCTTGTACCGAGCTTCTTTGATGAAGGTTTGCTCCCTTTTTTCCTCAAGTAGGTCGAGCTCTGCTCAAAGATTTTCCTCGTGTGTTCTTTCAACATGAACTAACTATTTATGTGAATATCCTTCTTTCATGGGCTTAGCCGAGCCCATGTCTTGTGGCCCACGAACCTCTCATGGACGGGTATGGTATCTACCAAGATACTCGGTAACAGCTCCTTGATCCGCGGCCATCATGGGGTGGCCGTTATGGCCTTCCAAGATAATGGGAGAGATGTGCAGCGGAAATCTCGGGATTAGCTGTAACCGTCCCGCTGGCGCAGGTGACACCTCGGCGGGACCGAGGTCTTTGTAACCTGTTCACGGGCACCGGTTATACCTCAGTGGAACCGAGGTATTTGTGCCTTGCCGCTGGTATATGTGATACCTCAGCAGGACCGAGGTAGCGGGAGGAAGACCAGTTGTTGACTGAGGTGACTTGTCGAGCTATTGGTGAGTTAAAGAGGTCCAAGACACTCACTGGACCAGTTGCTCCGGGCCTAGGATAGACCGGGCCTGGTAACGGGGCCGAGGGTATTGGGCCATACTCCATCACCCTGTGACACTGATTCGCATTTAATGCTGCGCAGACATTCTTCGCTTCAGTGAAGTCGCTTCATTCTCTCGAAGTGAACTTCTTGTCTTCAGTGCTTCTGTCGGAGCTTTAAAAAGCTTTTAATCCATTTGGAACATTCTGAGCAAGTCGCTTGAGAAGGCTTGAGCGAACTAGATAAGTCGCTTGAAAGGGCTCAAGCGGCTTTTCTGCTGAATCTCGTTTCTTGAATAATCTTCGCTTTGACTCCTGTTCCTTGCTTAGATATTGCTCGTGACAAGTCTTCTTAAAGTTACTGCTTGAGAGATTTTTGCTTGAGTTGATAAGTCGCTTTAAGCATTTGGAGCGGTTAATCTTCTCGTGGTCAACTTCGCTTCAGGAAATCCGCTAAAACATTTCTGCATGAGAAGGCTTCGCTTGAGACTTCTTGCTTGTTGTAGGAATTCTGGAAAAACTGCATTGGAATTCGCTTGGCCAGACAAGTCGCTTTCATCAATCCGCTTCGACTTCAGTCTTTGCTTGGCAGGAAAAACACTTGATAAAATTTGAAGTTCCCTAACAAGTGAACTTCTCTATTACATGAAAATTTACAAGTGTCCTACCACTAAGGGAAATTAAGAAATTAAGTATATGAATAATTAGTAAGGAGGCTTTGGTATAATCAAAACAATTAATCATTTTATTAAAGATAAATCCCCCCTTAACTAAATATCCCAAGAATTTCCCCCTTTTGATAATACCAAAGCTAGTCTAAAAAGGTATCAGAGCTTAAACTGCAACTGGCATTTGAGTTTTAACTTTCTTATACAGAGCAATGACTAACTTTCATAGGTATCAGAGCAAGTATGACAATGATTGATTTGTTATAAATATGACATATCAGAGCATGATTAGAATTGCTAAATAGATAGCACATTAGAGCATAATCATCTTCACTATTTATGGCATCAAAGAATAGAGAATATTGCATTTAAATCATCTGAGCATATGAATGATTCACTTAAGGTAACAGAACATGGAAGATGATCTCTTAAGGAACAATAGAGCTTTTAAGGTTAATTTCTAAAGGTATCAGAGCTTTGACAAATTATTTAACCAATGCTCGCTTTAAGAGAATCAGAGCAAAAGATATTTCTGTTAAGAGATTTAAGCGAAAAAAAATAGTGAAGGTATTAGAGCACATAAATAAGTATCATCAGAGCCAATAAAATGAAGTCAACCATTATGTAGACTTATCAGAGCTGGACTCGGCAACAGATACTTTATGAGAATTTTATCACTTGTGCTTTAGGTATCAAAGAAAATCTTTATCTTTTAAATATTAGAGCAAATATATGGAGGTGATGAAGCGAACACTATCATTCTTGCTTAAGGTATCAGAGCGAATCCTTATTATTACTAAGGTATCAGAGCAAGAAATGAAGTGAGCATGTTAAGGGTATTAGAGCATGATGATTTTCAAACAGAGCAAGATCTCTAAAGCAATTACCAGAGCCTAGATCTCTAAAGAAGGCATCAGAGTGTAAAAACTCCGAGATAATCATTGAAGTGTATTAGAGATGAGAAATTAACTGTATCTCTGTATTGCTTCCTCCTTAACTTGATACCACTTTCCAGGAATGATGATTTCTTCTGGATTTGCTCAAGTGAAGAGAGAATTCGCTTTAGAGTATCAGAGCGATATTTAAGTCTTAAAAGACTTAGCGAATTCCCTTTTGATAGCTCATCTTCTCTTTTTTGCAAAAACAACAAGCATTAGTGCAATAAGAGGCATTTAGTATCAGAGCTTGTCTTCATGCTTTTGCAAGGATCAAGGTTTGGCAGATTCCCCCTTGATCGAATACCTTCTCTGCAAAACAACATTGTTAGTGCAATAAGAATATGTCCCTTATATTGAGTCGCTAATCATAAAGGAGAAGATAAAAAGACAATGAGATATTGTAGGGGCAAAAGGGTAGATCACTTTTAATATATACTCCAAACGACATAGATTACAGGTGATCTAGCTATGCGAGAAGCAAAGAGACACTAAAGATACAATTACTGATGCCTAATTTCTCTTCCAGTAGGCCTCGGATTGTAAGTGCCGTAAACATCCATGCGAGCTTGGCTGCAAGCGTTAGCATCATTATGAATTTCTCTCTTGTTGATCACCCAGACAATATCCTTCTCAATCTCCTCCCTATTCAGGATCATTGTGTTTTTGATGAGCGGCTTCTCCAGAATTCTCCACTCCGGCACTCTGAAGAGCTCATCTCCTGCTCTATTCAGCATGTCTCCCAAGAGGGTCTTGTAGTACTTTTTCATGAAATCTATGAATGCAGACTGAGCGTTGTCGATTCTGAAGATCCTCCAGTGGTGGTAGTACTTTACAAAGCGCACATAAGCAACTTTCCACTCTTCCATCTTCTTTTCTGGAACATATTCCATTGCATCCCTGATATAGTGCGAATCGACAAAACGCTTGATCTCCTTTCCAGTACGATTTAGAATCTTCTTCTTCATTTTCGGAAAATTGCCAAGGTCAGTTTGGGATGGATCTCCTCTATTACTTCACAAATAAAGTCCTTCAAGTCCGCATTCTTTTGATTATTAACTTTCTCTATCACCAACTCTGAAGTGATAATATCCTCACAGTGAATTAGCAAGACGCTTCTCTCAGAGGAATTTTGTGGAGCATGGCGAATGCAGGACTCCTTCAGATATTTCTTTACACGAGCTTTGTATTCTCATATCACAGCATTCCTTGCCTTCGCTCTCTCCTCCCGAGCTCTCTGAGATAACCTTATCTTCTTTGGTTCAGGAATAGGGACATCATCTTTCATATTCAACTTCCGCTTCACTGGTTTCTCCTTCTTTTCCTTCTGAGCTTCCTCCTTCTCTTCAACAGCAATGTCCTCCATTTAAGTGACATTTTCAAACTCAATTCTGGGCTACTCCTGAGCAGATAAAAGCATTCAAATCCTGCACAACTTCCGGTTTCTTCAACGGTTGATCTAGAGCGGATTGCAAAGACGCTTCAAGTGCTGGAGCGGATATTTTTGCTTGAGTGGCTTTGTCAGCACCACCACTCCGCTCCAAAGGTTGCTGCAGTGACACTGACACTGGTTCCATAATAGATATTCCCTTGGCCGAGTGCGCAACCTTGAGCGGGTTTCCCTGCTCTTCCCCCTTGCTGATAACACCACGAGAGGGTCCAGCACCTCGCTCCGATCTAGCCTTGATAACCTCCTTCACTCATCTCTTAAACTTTGCTAAAAGTACTCCAATAACAGACTGAGCGAACTGAGGGACTTGTGTTACCAACATGTCATGAAAGATCCCTTTGATGTGTGGACCTAGTTGTAAGGCCTGATTGACCGCTTCCTGGATTTGTTCATTCGAAGCGTCAATTCCGTCAGCATCTTTGGTACTTCATCTGCATGAGGTCCAAGCACAACTTCTTTCTCCGCCATCAGTCGTTCCACATCTGTTTTCAACTTCTCCTTCTCAGTTGTAAGACGCGCAACGTCCGTCTTTAGCTCTTCTTTCTTTGCTAGCACAGTCAGCTTCTCTGCTAGTGCTGCTTCTCTAGCTGCTAGAAGGGACTTTTTTTCCTCCAATAACTGCCTTCTGTTCTCTTCACTGGTTTCAGAGAGTGATCTTTGCAAAGCGAGATCAACATGTGCTTGAGCGAGCTCCTCTCTGAGCGAGTTATTGAACTTTGTCGCTTCTTCCAACTGTTCACTCAGTGACTGAACAGTGCTTTACAAGACCTCCAAATGTAGCAACAGCTTTCTCCGCCTTCTCCGCTCTTTTCTCCAAGGACTTGATTTCTGACTTAAGCTCCTTGACTTTAGCATCTCTGACTTGCTGAGCGATTTTTGAGTCCTAAGAAATTTGTAGAAGCTCCTTCACGCTAGGCACTCGGCGAGGGACAAGATGTCTGATGTTTGGGTAGGTGGCAGCAATATCTCTTCCATTTTCTGCCACGCTGCATATTCATCCACCATTTCATGAAATCCTTCAAACTTCGAGAGGACCTCAGCCTCGATCCCCTTTAGTCTCTCTTTGGATACTTCTTCTGCAGCCAAGAAGATCCGGAAGAATTCAGTTCCACGAATCATGGTGTACTCCAACAGAGTTGTGAAGTCTTCCTTGATCTCAGCTGATAACTCTGCTTGAGAGAAGTATTCACTGATCTCAACAGCGATGGCTTGCTTCTCCAAGGACGTTATGGTCACTTGACCTTCTCCTCCAGGTACATCCAGATTATCCAGACCTTCCAAAATATCTTCATGAATATGTGGTGGGGTGAGGTCTCCTTCTCCACTATCATCATCCAAGAATTCCATGTAATCCTCTCCACTAAATGCGTCATCATTCACTCCAATTTCTAAGGGCTCTTGGAGAACCTCTTTTCCTTTGTCCAGAGCGGTCTATCAAGCGAAGTGATAAGCCACTTCCTGAGCAGCTTTGGCAAGAGACTCATGTGAATTCGCTTCGGAGTCCAAAGTCGCTTCAACCTTTTCCGCTTCTTCTTCTCTCTCCCTCTCCGTTTCATTTTCCTTTTGTTTCTCAACTCCCTTCTCCTCTTCGACTATCTGTATTCCCACTTCTCTTTCTCCTTCATTCTATCCTCTCATTCTCTATATCAAAATTTTGTCCTGCACTTTCTTCCAAGGATTCTTCTCTCTCGGAACTATTGTCCGCTTCTTCTTCCGATTCACTTGGAGTTAGGCTGGTTCCAGAGCTTTCCTCCTCTTCTTCACCCAATTCATCTTCATCATCTTCATCATCAGCATCACTTCCAATCGCTCTAAGTGGTCTGATATTGATAACTGGCACAAGACTTTTGTTCTTTCTTCTCTGGGAGAGTGGCACATGATCATCCGACTCTTCATCAGCTATCTTCCTCTGCTTTGGCTTCTTCTTTAGCACAGGCGGTTTTCGTTTGCCATGAGAAAGGGCCTTCTTTTCCTCTGCTGAGAGCGGAATTTGTATATGCACAAGCATGTCGGAGATTGCTTCGTCATCGTTGGATTTGTAGAGCTTTTGCTTCTTGGGCTTGTAACAGAAGCGAGTATCGAAGAATTCTCCCTTTGTCTCCTTCAAATCAATCATTGCCATAGAGATGACATTCCCGTGTCCAATCGTGGTGTTGGTTGAAAAGCAAAAACGGTCTTCCCACTCCACTTCCTTCTTTGTTGCCTCAATCCATAATCGAGTAACGTACTCCGCTCAATTGTACTTCGTGCCAAACTTGACTTCATCCATCAGGGCACACAACACTCTGAGGTTGTCTTGAGACACGGTTGTATGGCTTCCCACATGACTAAATAGAATTTTAGTCACGATGTCGCATAGCTTCTTGTAAATCGGCTTGAGGTGCTTCGTCAGCGTCCTCCCATAGACTGCACGAGGCTCTTGAGAGAATCTCCTCAGCATCTCAGTAAGCTCCGTATTCTCTGCCTTCTCCACATCCAATCCATTTGAGCGAAGACCTAAGGCATCCGTAACTTTCGATAGATTCAAGGGAGTGGTCAGTCTAGACTCGGGATTGTTAGGGTTTACTCGGGAAATAGTGGTAGTTAGGGTCTCGGCATTGAGATTTCCGAAGAATTCAACAACGGGTACTGGGTAGATAAGATGAGGATCGCACGCGAAGAACTTGTTGAGACTTCCGGTGGTGATGGATTTTTCGACGACTCCATTCGTGACGTCGAAGGATGACAGATTAATGTGAGCCTCGACGAGAATATGCTCCTTGAGAGCACTGAGAAGATCATTATCAGCGAGGTTTAGGATGGTAGATTGTTTTCATTTGGATTTGGGTTTGGGTGCCATTGCTGTGAAAATTTTGGGTTAAAGAGATGGTGATGGAGTCTTTGGCAAAGGAATTTCTATCGAGGAAGACGAAAAATGTAAACTCAAATTTGATTGAAAGTATTTATGGGAATGTAAGAATCAATCACAGTCGTTGATAGTGGATGCGACTCTTGGAATTTTTGGCTGGGATTGCACTTGGTAATATGAAAAGAATCCCAAAGGTTTTGGCGGTAGGTGAGGAGTTAGTGGCTAAGATTGCTCCTGAGATATCGGATGGTTGGGGATTGACGTGGGAGTATGTGTCTACAGTGGAAGTACCTGCAAAAGGTACCTACGAAAAGGTGTGCCATGTCAGCACATTAAATGTGTGAAGTCGCTTGGGAAAAGTTCGCTTTCGTGTTTTCAAGCGATCTTTGGTAACTCGCTTGAGATGTCTCAGGCGAATTTGAGAAGTTCGCTTGAAAACTCTCGAGCGAGTTTTTCCTGAGCAATTTGCAAAGTCGCTTTCAAGTTTCCGTTTTAGCGACTTGAAGTCTTTTGAGCGACAACATTGTGAATGATTCGCTATGGCTCTTTGAAGCAACTAATGTTAGAGTTATTTATCTTAGATGCGATTTTGTAAGTCTCTCACGCAATATTTAAGTGAATAAAAGAACTCTTTTTAAGGAATTGCTTGAGTGATTTTGATCCGATAAAGTAACAGCTTCTAATAAATTTGCTTAACATCTTGAGAACGCAATACTAAAGCGAATAGAATAAAACTATTTATCTTCTTGTTGATTATTCAGCTTTTGGCTTGTTCTTTTGAGAACATTTGGTTGAGTCGCTTTACATAAGAAGGTTTTCATGAATTTTGAGAGCGACCCGCTTTTTCAGGGTCTGCAGAGCGTAGTGGCTTTCTCTCAAGTGAAAACCCCTTAGTTTGTAAGCGTCGACACTTTACTATTTCTAATTAATAATGTGAAGTTCTACAGGAGAATATTCACAAAATTAATTTACTTCCAGAGGATTTAAGGGTTAGAGTACATACCAGTCAATCAAATATCGTAATTTGATTGATACCTCTATGAAGCATCTTGAACAAGCGATATGTTGGACCCGCTTGTCCAGTTCCTTGATCGAGCGATCTCTGCCGAGCGAACTTCATCGAGCGATCTTCTTCCCATTCCGCTTCATCTTCATCTCCTTATATCCTCAAGCGCGAACGTTCCCCCTTAACTGAATATCCAACAATCTCCTTGGGAAACCATTCCGCTTTTTCACCTTACTCCACCTTATCCTCCTCAGGGTCTAATA
>JAOWBJ010138378.1:0-12667 GCA_028566335.1 Monarda citriodora | reverse complement strand
GGGAATTCTATATGTACCGCCAACTTGACATCCGGATTCCTGAAAAAGAAATACGTAAACACATTAAGAATTATATCTATTTAATAACTATCAGCATCAACTTGCAGCGCATAATTCTTTGATTTTTAGAGGAAGAGTTTTGGCTATGCTCGCATATTGCACCTATATTCTAACTACAGTGTATTGGTCTCCGATTATTTTGCTTGCATATTGCACTTATATTCTGGCTATGCTCACACGTTGCACCTATATTCTGACTATAGTGTATTTTTTTTAGTATTCGAAGAAGTGTTTCAAAATTTGTAATATTTGAACTGTAATTGAATTTTGTCATTATATATAAACGAATGCCGTGCATCGCACGAGTGCAAAACTAGTTTAATATTATCTCCCAGTCAAATAGACCACATTTGATCGGGACATAAATCAATAAAGTAAAAATATGTAGTTGAAATTAATTCTAAGGATAGAGAATGAATTGTAGTCATGTATTTTTATTATTTTAAGAAAGTGACTTAATATAATAATTAGACAAAAACAGAAAGTGAACTAATGTAATAAAATAGAAGTAGCAACTAATTTATCGATTTAGATTGTGCGAATTAACTCTATCCACATTCACATATTTTCGGAATTCAATCTTACACGCAAATAGAATTCAATTAATACGCGAAGATGATGTCATGAAATTAACCATTACTCGTATACTATCACTGGCAAGTGTTTGCGCAATTGCGCTCGATTAAAATAGTTAATTTTAACAATAAAGTAAATATAGGTAACGGTCACTTTCAACTAGCTTGTTCGGATGAAAATTAATATATGAATAAACTAATTATCTATTGATTAATCCCAAAACATAGAAATGTTAAGATGGTAATAAAACACGGTACACGAACAAGGGGATTTAACGTGGTTCGGTCTACTAAGATAGATCTATGTCCACGGAGGTAAAGGATGTTTGTTTTTTTATTACTGAATGTGCGTAAATGAGAGTACAAGAGAACGTGATCCTTTCTCTCAAGGATCTAACTATTCATATGAACAAGTAACATCTATGGGCTTAGCAAAGCCCATGTCTTCGTGTAATGCCGACCCACGAAGCCATGCATGACAACTGCTGAGATCGTGGGTAATGGTTTTGACCTGGCGGCAGTTACAGAGTAACGACCACTACTTTCCAAAGTAGTGGGAGGGAATGATGGCGTCAATTTAGAGACTGGTTGTCGTTGGCTGCGAATGTGCGTGTCACCTCGGTTGCACCGAGGTACACCTTATGGGCCGAGCTTACCGAGTAGTAGCGGACAAATCTTGGCTCTACTGGGACGGACCGAGCAGGAGTACTTTGCCGAGCAGGTTATGTAGCTGAGGTGGCCTAAACCGCTTACTGGTCCTGTTACTTTTGGGCCTAAGATACGTTGGGCCTGGTAACTGGGCCGATGGTGTTGGGTTGTACTCTATCATCAATCTATACTACTATATAATAAGAATAGTCTTCCCCTCAAAAATAGATGTGTAAATATTTTTTAATGTCTAAAATGCCCTTATTTTTTTCTAAAAATAGATATGTACAACACAGACCCGGGTTCGATTCCTGACTGATGCATTTATTTTTTTATATTTTAACATCTAAAGTCCAATAGTTATTATTTAAACTAACATCTAATTATTAATTTTAATTTGTTTAATAAATTCGTTCATATTCCAATATAAACACAATTTATATTTAATTCTCCTCGGCGCAACGCGCGAGCAACACGCTAGTACTACTATATAATAAGAATAGACCCCTCAAAAATAGAAATGTAAACATTTTTAATGTCTAAAATACCTTTATTTTTCCTAAAAATAGATATGCATAACACAGATCCGAGTTCGATTCCTGACTGATGCATTTAAATTTTTGAATTCTACTTTTGAGTTTACTCTCACTCTCAAACTTAATAGTTATTGTTTAAACTAACATCTAATTATTATTTTTAATTTGCTTAATAATTCATTCACATTTTTTTCGACACAACGTGCGGGCAAAACACTAGTATAACTATGATAGGATATGGCCCAAGCTAAGCCCAACAAAAATAGGCCCAACAATTCAACCCTAATTATGTGTATAAATAAGTGCTAGGGTTAGAAGGAAAATGGCAGAATATCGTCACAGAAAATAACGCCAATCTCATAGGCTCTCTCTTGTATTTTCGACCAAAAGCTAATAAAAGCATAAGCTCTCTTTGCTCCGTGGACGTAGATTTACCTCAGTTAATCGAACCACGTAAATCCTCGTGTCCCTTTTATGTTCTTGTCGCGTTCTACAAATTCCCTACGAAAATTGGATTTAACATCGCTCATAGCCATCAGGCTGAATTCTGGTTCTTCTTCATCCAGAGCAAGCATTCCCATATCAAGCGATAATTGATTCGCTTCAGCCTCATCGTCCGTGAACTGATCTTCATCGTGGTTCACTCCATCGATCGGGACGGATGCCTCTACCGCTATGTAAGCCTTGCGGGAATTCTAACGAGCTTTGAGTTCCTCTCGCTCCTTCTCTGAAAGCGAGGGGCATTCTGACTTGTAGTGGCCCACCTTGTGACACTCCAAGCCTTTGATTGAATACTTCACTCCTGAAGACCCTTTAGTGCTGGTCTCCGCTTTTCATTTGGCTGGCAAGCGACTTTGATGTCCTTGCTGCTTCTTGTAAAATCGCTTGTACTTTGCAGCACGAGCGTTGGAAGTATAGAATCCTCTGACGAATGTGAGCACGAACTCCTTCAGGTCTTCCTTTGACATATCCACTATGTCCCCGTGAGAGAAGGCACACGCGGTGTCCGCTTTGTTGTCATCAGCAGGCTTTGAAAGCTAGACCATTCTCTAGGGGATTAGACTTCTCTTCTTCCTCAGAAACTTTGAGCTCCTTTTTGTTGAGATGGAACTCCATAGCTTTGAAGTCTGAGAACAAGGCTTCTGGAGATAGAGCACCCAAATCCTTGTTGAACAAGCAGTTTTCCTTGATTGTTTTGCCAATTTCTGGATAGCGCGTGGCAAACCTTGGTGTTGATCTCCTTATGTCAGAGATCATTTCCGAGAGTGGCAAGGGTGGTGACTAGATTCAAAACTTTGGTCTCGAAAGCCTCCATGGTTTCGGCTATCTTCATTACTAGCGCCTCGAACTCTCTCATGAGAACATATAGCTTATTTTGCTTAAACTTCTCAGTTCCTTGCGAGAGAAGCGCTAGGGTTTCCCACATCTCTTTAGCGGTTTTGCACTTCACGATTCTAGCGAGGTGTGCATCTGAGACCGTTGACTTGATCACATTTCTAGCTACTCTATCTAAGTTATCTACTTTAAAATCTACAGGAGTGAACTCATTGCGTGCTTTTTCTGCATACATAGCTTGAGTAGCTCCTTCACCAGCCATAGTAATATTCATAATCTTGATTTAACCGTCTGTGATGACTTCCCACATTCGGCCGTGCAGAGATGCTAGATGAGATTCCACATGGAAGCTCCATGTGTTGTATCCCTCCCAGTAAAATGTGGCAACTATTAGTAAAATGCAGTATGCTTGTGTTCCAGTTTATGCAAGTTTTTCTCAAAAGATCTGTTCAAATGAACACAACTGTGTCGCTTTAAAAGAGTTTAAAGCGGCACCAATATGCAGAGCAGTAGTTCAAATGAACTCCTGCTCTGATGCCACTTGTTGGCCCGTAGCACTAATAAACACACGTAGAGGGGGTGAATACGTGTGTAAGAGGTTTTGTCCTCTTTTCACTTTTAAAAGCAGTATTCGAAAAACCCCTCTAGTATTTTAGAAAATTGCTAAGTACTAAGATCAAGCGGCTACTTCACTAAAATCGCTTGGTGAAGAATCCAATAGATCAAAGTTCTTATGCGAGCGGAATTTGGTGAGCAAGTGCTAGTTTGAGAAAAACTCTTGCTTAAATAAAACCATGGGTTTGATTAAATGTTTGTGCTCGAATGCAATGTATAATCAATGCAGTAAACAAAGTAAAGTAGAAATATAACGCAAAGTAGTAGATAACACACGAGATTTATAGTGGTTCGGTGACAAACACCTACGTCCACTCTTCTTCCAAACTTGGAAGGAGCAGCACTAAGCTCACAGATCTTTAGTCCTCTGTGTGGACAGTACCCAGGACTTCAGTCCTCTAGATTGGACAGTACACGGAACTTCAGTCCTACGGTTAGACAGGTTCAAGTTACTTCAGTTCCGCTTGTGGACAGATACAAGGATTGTTGTATAGACAACGACTTCTATAACTCTATAAGATAACCCTTTGACAAGATGTTCAAAGGATAAGAATAGGGTAATCTTCTTCTTAGATGTTCGAGTATGAACAAGAACACCCAAGGTAGAGGAAACTGCTACTTAGAACAATAAAGATTCTAAGGAACTCAACTAAGAACTCTAGACTCTAAATAATATTTCTGAGTTCTTACGAGAGTTGTAAGATTTTCTAAGTATGTGAACACTTAAGAATTTCAGCAACGTAATGGCTTGAATGTGCGCGAGTTGAGTTATTGAGTTCTGAATCTTCAGCAGTATTTATAGGAGACGATCCCGATGTGGACGTTAGAGAGAGCCTCATCTTCAATGTCTCTTTCCTCGGACATCCTCGACATCTGCTCTGTAAGGAATGTTGCAGATTTGTCGCGATTTCTGCATTTAATTGTGTACGTGAATCTCCTTAATTGATCTTAATTTGAGTTGTTGAGCGGTCGGCCAATCTCGTGTGTCCATCTGTAAATCAGACTCTGACTTCCATAAATGAAGTCCGTATCTTCTGGATTTGCATTCAGCATTAGACATTGCTTGGGATAAGTTGAATAGCAGTCGCTTGTCTTTCTCGAGCGGTCTTGTTTGTATAATTAGCATCGCTTGAAGAAACGTTGCTTTGGTTCTTCACTTGTCAAGACCTCTTGAAGATATCTGCTTGAGAAGAACTTCGCTTTGAGGAACTTCTCTAGGTAGATCTTTACTCGACCGACAGCTTCGGAAAAACCGCTAGGCCGAAAATTTCTAGCGAAAAATCGCTATGTCTACAAACATAGCTTGGTAGAAATACACTTGAAATAAAATTAAGCTCTCTAACAATTGAGATTTTCTAGTTACATGAAAAATTGCAAGTGTTCTTCATCTAGGGATGTTCTTTTACGAGACAAGCAGAACATGAATAAATTACAAGTGTTCTTAATCTTATCGCTTCAATACGTGCAACTGGAGCAAAAGTTTCTTCATAGTCGATTCCTTTTTGTTGAGAATATGCTTTTGCTACACAACGAGCTTTGTTTCGCAGTACAATGTGGTTTCCATCTATCTTGTTTCTGAATACCCACTTCAAATCTATCATATTGTGGTGTTCAGGACGATCGACTAGCTCACATACATCATTTCGCTTGAACTTGTTCAACTCTGCTTGCATCGCAACTATCCAACTTTGGGTCAGCAAGCGCTTCTTCAACTGTTGTTGGCTCGATGGATGAGAGAAAACAACTGAAGAGACAACTTTCTCCATGATTGAGAGTACCACGTGTCCTTACTCTGAGATTTGGATCACCAATAGTTTGGGACGGGTCGTGGTTTTGGAGCCATAATCTCTTTCGGGCGGGTTCAGCATTCGCTTCTTCATCCATTGCTTCTTCTTGAACATTGTCACTGTTTGACTCTTCAGCTGAGACTCCCTCGCCGTTAACATCGTGTGAGGTCGAAGGATCGTCTGGAGAGGATGTGCGCTCTTCATCCTCAGGCAGATGACTTAGATCCTGCTCAGTGTCTTCATTCTCTTCTGGAATAGCGGGAACAGGAACTTCCTTTGCTTTCGAGTGAGTAACTGGACCACTCGAGCGATTTTCTGTTTTCTCTTGGTGATTGTCCAAGCGATCTGATGGAAGATTTGTTTCACTTTAATCTATACATGTGAACTGCACAATCTTAAAAGTAGATTCATTAAAAATAACATGCGGTGTTTCTTCCACAACAAGAGTTTGGAAATTGTAAACTCTATAAGCTTTGTTGGTCAGAGAATACCCTAAGAATATTCCTGAATCAGCTTTGCTATCAAAAGTTCGCAATTGAGTCTTTCCATTTTTGTGAATGAAACACCGACAACCAAAAATATGAAAGTAAGAGATGTTAGGAATTCTCCATGTCCATATTTCATCTGGGGTCTTCTGATGTCTGACATTGATGGTTGTTCTGTAATGTACGTAGCAAGATGTGTGAATCACTTAAGCCCAAAAGTGCTTAGGTAGTTTAGCATCAACTAGCATTGTTCGAGCGGTTTCCTTGATAGTTCTATTTCTCCGCTCAGGAACTCCATTTTGTTTAGGAGTTCTTGCAGCTGATGTTTGCCGCTTGACTCCATGTTCCGCGCAATAATCTTCGATTACAGAATTTAGAAATTATGTACCACGATCCGAGCGAATAATTACTATGGTGTGGCTTTTTTCTATTGATAACTGCTTTAGAAGCTTTGGAAGTAACTTTAGCGTCTCTTTTTTGATGTACAAGAAAACTATCCAAGTGAAGCGAGAAAAATCATCGACTACAACAAGAGTGTATTTTCTGCCATGATGTGAGCGAGGAGAGACTAAACCGTGAAGATCCATATGGATCAATTGCAGAATTCGTTTTGAAGATCCTCTTTAATGCTTGAAAAAAATGCTCTAGGCTGCTTTCCGCTTTGACATGCTGCACAGACTTGATCTTTGACGAATACTTCATTTGGAATGCCACGGACAAGACCATTTCTAGCAATTGTGTTGATCGTCTAAAATTTGAGATGACTTAGCCTTCGGTGCCAGAGCCAGCTCCTTTCAGCTGCACTGCGAGCGACCAAGCACGTTTCTTTATCGCTTGAGGTCCACTTTGCTACATACATGTTACCTTGCCGTGTGCCTGTTAAAGCAATCTGCTTCGTTGAACCATGTTTGATAAAAACTTTGTTAGCAATAAATTCAACTGTATATCCCTTATCACAAATTTGAGATATAGAAAGCAGATTGTGTTTAAGCCCCTGGACAAAGGAAACTCTTTCGATTTTCACATTGCCCAGTTGCAGTGTACCGTATCCTTTAGTTATTTGCTTTGGCATTGTCACCAAAGATTACCAGAGGTCCCTCTGATTCTTGAAAGTTTAAGAGGAAGATTTTGACACCAGTCATGTGTCTTGAGCACCCGCTATCTAGGTACAAAACAGCTGTTTCTTGTACCTTCACTCTAAAAGCTGGAACCTTCCGTTTGCGCGACAAAATTAAGAGCGACTTTTAGGTACCCAAACAAGTGTGGATCCTTTAGTGTTAGCACTTTTATCCTTATTCAAGAATGAATATGCTTGAGACTTAGCAGCTTTGTAAACCTTTGTTGTGTTGTAAGTGTGAGTCTCACAACAACAAGTGCATGTGTGCTTTAATGTGTGTTTAGGTTGAGCGACTTTCCGGGAACGAAAGTTGCTCGGCGTACTACGATAAGCGTAGTCACCATTTGAGTAATACCTTTGGGGAAATAGGTACTTGGTTCTTCATTCTCGACATAATGCCAAAAGTGAGGATGTTATGAAACTGGATGAAACTGGAGTATAGCGAACATGGTTCCGTTTTTGTGAAAAGTTCGCTTCTCTCCAAAGATTCAATTTTGAAGGTGAATATTCGCGGGTTGGATTACGTGTGTAAGCGATGTTGTTCCTTCCCTGCTAAGCATGGTGCTTTTTAGGTCTAGGAGGAATTTGCTTAGCCCTCGTATGCTCATTGGCCATATTCACTCTCTTTGGATGATCGCTCATATTGGATCTGAAAGCGTTTTTAGGAGGATCACTCGAAACTTCCTTTTCTTTTCCTTTACTGACATGTATCGTAGCAGTAGTGGGCTTTTCCGATACATTCTTAGAAGCGGGAACAAAAGTTGGACCGATAGAGGTAGAGGGTTGATTGGTAATAGGTACATATCCAATCCCTTTCTTAGAGCCATGAGGTAGAAAAGATTGCTCAATTCTCTTACTAGCTTGAGATGCATCGTAAAGAGATTTGAGTTTGAAATGCATCCTCTGTTCACTCCCTTGAACTATCTCCACGCGCTTTTGGAGATCGCTAAGTTCGTTTTTCAGAGAGCTAAGTTCATCAACATGCTTAGCATTCTGATCCACTAGCTTATTGTTCTCCAATCGACTTTCTGAGAGCTTATGTTCAAGTTGTTTGTGACTCTCTTGCAGTGCCACGTAGTCATTGTGCTCATGAGCGACTTTGCTATTTTTCCCTTGAGCTTGTTTCTTATCGATTCAAGCTCCTGGGTCAACTTTGCATTGTCTTTCATATAAGTGTGAAGCCATATCATCCTCATTTTTCCTGAGGACTAGTCGCTACACACTTCACGTGTGCAAGTGGAATTGACGAGTCTTTGAGTTCAAAAGTTATTACCTCGTCAGCAGTTTCGGATTCAGCATCACTCATGGTCATCAAATTGAACTCGGGTTCATCTTCATCCAGAGTGAGCATTCCCATATTGAGCGAAATCTAATTCGCTTTAGCTTCGTCATCCGTGAACTGGTCCTCGTCATGATTGACACCATCCACGGGGGCTAATGCTTCCTCCGCGATGTAGGCTTTTCGAGTATTGTGGCGAGCTTTGATCTCCTCTCATTCATTTTCCAAACGTGAGGGGCATTCGGACTTATAGTGGCCCACCTTGTGATACTCGAAGCACTTTACTCAGTATTTGACTCCCGAAGACCCTCGACCGCTGGTCTCCGCTTTGCCCTTTCCCTGGGAGCGATTTTGTTGTCCTTCCTGTTTCTTGTAAAACCTCTTGTACTTTGTAGCATGAGCGTTTGATGTGTTGAATCCTCGAACAAGAGTAAGAGCGAACTCCTTTAGCTCTTCTTTAGACATATCCGCTTTGTCTCCATGAGAGAAGGCACATGAGAGATCCGCTTGACTGTCATCAGCGACTTTGAATGCTAGGCCCTTCTCTAGCGGATTGTGACTAGATTCAACACTCTTGTTCCGAAAGCATCCATGTTTTCATTCGGCTTCATCACGAGCGCTTCGAATTCTATCATGAGAACTGATAACTTTTTCTCTTTGATCTTCTATGTTCCTAGTGAGAGAAGCGCTAGGGTTTCCCACATCTCCTTTGTTGTTTTACACTTCATTATTCGAGCGATATAAGCATCTGAGACGTTGACTGAATAACATTTCTGGCCAATCGATCCAGCTTGTCAACTTTGAAATTGGCAGCGGTTAACTCTTGGCAAGGCTTTTCATGTACGCATCTGGCCTTTGTGGAACACCTGTTAGTGTGAATTTCATGATCTTGATCAGACCATCTGTGATAACCTCCCACATACAGTCATGAAGAGATGCTATATATGATTCAACACGAAAACTCCACGTGTTGTATCCCTCAATAGTAAACCGTGGTAAAGAACCTGAGGAATTCATCTTGGGATAAAATGCAAGTATGCTCGTGTGTCAAGTTATGCAAGCTTTAAAAAAGAGATCTGTTCAAATAAACAAAACTGTTTCGCTTTAAAACTGTTTAAAGTGGCACCAATATGCAAAGCAGTAGTTCAAATGAACTTCTGCTCTGATACCACTTGCCCATAGCACTAATAAACACACGTAGAGGGGGTGAATACGTGTGTAAGAGGTTTTGGCATCTTTTCTCTTTTTAAAGCAGTTTTGAGAAAACCCTTCTAACTGAATAAAATCGCTTAGTACAAAGTCTAGCGGCTATTTCACAAAAACTTGCTAAGTGATATAATCGCAAGTCGGAGTTCTTTTGCGAGTGGAATTTGGTGAGAAAGTGCTATAACTTTGAGAAACATCTTGCTTTAAGAAAATAGTGAGTTCCCTTAGTGAGTGTATGCTTGAGTATGCAAAAATAAATAAAGCGAGTAAAGACACGAGCAAAGTTATAGTGGTTCGGTGAAAAACACTTACGTCCACTCTTCTTCCAACCTTCGAAGGAAACACGCTAACTCACAGATCTTCAGTCCTCTGTGTGGACAGTACATGGATCTTCAGTCCTCCGGCTTCTACACAGTAGAACCAATCGACTTCAGTCCCGTGTGCGGACAAATACAAAGTGTGTTGTTTACACAACGAACCTCTAACTACAAGATAACCCTTTAACAATAAGTTCAAAGGATAAATAAGGTAATCTTCTTCTCAAATGTTCAAGTATGAACAGGAACACTTAAGGTAGAGGAAAAACTGCTAAGTTAGAACGAATGATGTTCTAAGGAACTCAACTAACAACTCTAAACAGACTCGATAGATTTTTCTAAGTTCTCATTGAGAGTTGTAAGAATTTTAAGTATTTGAGCACTTGAAATTTCAGCAGAATGTAGGCTTGAATGCGGAAGTTGAGATACTTCGTTTTGAGTTCTTGGGAGTATTTATAGGAGACGAATCCTAATGCATCCATTAGTGTGAGATGCACTAACATCTCTTTCCTCGTACATCCTTGATTTCCGCACATTCTGTTTGTCTGATTGCGGATTTGTTGTGAGTTTGAATGGTCAAATATGGTACGAAATCATCATAATTGATCCTCTGTTGACTTCAGAATGTATGGCAAATCCCGAGTGTCCACCTGTCAGTTTGACTCTGACTTACTGAAATAGATTCGTATCTTTAGGATTTTGAATTTCACAGCTGGACCTCGCTTGGGATTATTTGGTGAGCGGCCGCTAGTCTTTCTCGAGCGATTTTGTTTAGCGTAGAACTTCGCTTGACAAAACATCACTTGACATGATATCAAACATCGCTAGGCTCAGTTCTTCGCTTAATATTTGAATCTTCGAGCGACAGCTTAAAAACCATTTGGCCGTTTCTCTTAGTGAAAAATCACTAAGCCTTTGAAAACCGCTTGGTAAAAATTACACTTGAAAAATTTAAGCTCCCTAACACTTTGGACTTTTCTAAATACAAGAAAAATATTACAAATGTTCATCAAGGGGGTTCTTTTACAAGACTTATAGACTAAGGATATTTTAGCTAGAGGGGCTTTGGTATAATCAAAACAAATAAATAAATTTATTCATTAAAATTCATCCTTAACTAAATATTCCAACAACGAGCTGTATCGATCACCAGCTTGTCGAAGCAATTCTTAAAAAGAATGCTCACCGAAGCACCACTATCAACAACTCGATGGACGAGCTTGTTTGCCACTCCGGCTTGGATTACGATAGCGTCGTGATGGGGCATTGTTGTCGGGACTGGATCGGTTTCAGAAAAAGGTAATGGCCTCTTCTTCTCTGAGCCTTTTGCTAGTGGGCTCATTTGTTTGTGGAGATCGGGCATCGACTTTCAGGGAAGACTTCGTCTTTCCTGGGGGGAGTCCTGTGATGGCGTTAGTGGTCCCGTCGAACTGAGGCACATCCCCCTCATCGTCGTCGGGTTCCTTCTTCGGCTTCTTATTGGCATGGGTGCGACAGTTGTCCTTCCCCCTATTTCGACATTGCTTGCCCTTGCTTTGCCCAGTGCCATAGCGTTGGTATTTCTTGAGGGTGCCTTCTTATACTAGGGCCTCAATACATTCAGCTAAATCTCGGCACTCCTCTGTATCGTGTCCATGATCCTCATGGAATGAGCAGTACCGTTTGTTAGATCCGCCATCGACTGGCTTTAGCATTGGGCGTGACTTTTCGAACATGTCGGTATGGAGTTCATTGATTTCTGCCCTCAGCTTTGTCAGCGGGTATATTGAGTCTGGTCGGGATTTTGACGAGGTCCCAATCTAGACTTGGCGATGTCCGAACTGAGACTCCACCAGACCTCGCTGTAGCCTCTCATGCGCCATGTGCCGACCTTGACTCTGGAGTCATCGATCTGCATTCTGCTTCTTCTTACCAGAGGGTTCACCCTTGCCCAGGTCGCGCTTCCTCCTATCTGCCTCGTCAACTCGCACGAACTCATAAGCTCTCTTCCAGAGCTCGGACTGAGTTTGGGGCTCTCGTCTCATGAGCTCCCTATACAGTGCACCAGGTCATAGAGCGTTCTTGAATACTGAGATAATAAGGAGGTCACTCGCGTCGTCGACTTTCATGGCTTCCTTATTGAACCCGGTAAGGAAGTTGCTGATGGACTCGCCTTCCTGCTGCTGTTAAGAGTTGAGCTGATGTGTACTTCGGCTTAGCCATCTGGAAGAACCTCCTCTTGAAGAATTTTTATGAGCTTAGAGTATGATCCAATGCTCGCCGATGGTAGACTATCGAACTATCTTCGAGCAGTGTCAATCAACAGCTCGGGGAACAACTTGCACATGTGATTGTCATTGAGCTCCTGATTCATCATGTTGTATTTGAATTGACCCAGAAAATTTTCTGGATCACTCTGTCCGTCATAGGGCGGGATGTTGGGCACCCTATATATACCTGTGTGAGGGGAGGTTTCACAAATCTTTCTTGTGAACGGGGTTGTAATTGTAACGACCCTCAAGACTCACCACAAGGCCGAGCCTCGAGGTCGCTACCGATCAAGAGTTAACGAGCGGAAGAATAATGGAAAGGTTGGTTGGGACTAGGTAGTTTAGGAGCAGCCAGTGCAAATTCAAACTAAAAGTATTAATTAAGTATAAACATACACGACGAGAACAACTTCAGTGAAAATATATGTAGATAACTTGATATTAAGCGAAGATGCTGC
>JAOWBJ010138271.1:0-12672 GCA_028566335.1 Monarda citriodora | reverse complement strand
GAGATGGAGATCCCGAGTATCTGTCTTTCGAAAAGTCTCCATTCAATTTCTATCACCGGCATGTGTCAAATAATTTTTCCACTTTTATGTCGTATAAGATTCTTATATATGTGTCGAGCAGTTTCTCATATATATATATAATTATGCTACAATTTATAATAGATTTGATATGTAATTCCAAAAAATTAAAGAACACATGGATGCCATGCTCTCATATGCCCATATACTAGTACTATGTTATAAATAGCTTATACATTAAATATATATTGGCCAATACATTTTAAATAAATTTAACAATGATATCGTTGCACAAAATACGTTTTAGAGGTTTATAATAATAAATTTTTGAAATTTAGTTTTCAAGTTAGTGTTGGGGATTTGTTAGACTACCCCAACCCCATCTTGGATTTTCCGGACCCTCTTTTTTTTTTTCCAGCGACTTTCATCTACCTTAAGAGCCACAGCTGCATCTTGGACTCTCCTTCAGAACTCTCCCTTCTTTTTATTATTAGTTTGTTTATTTTTTAATTTTTTTTATATTTTTAATTTCATAAACACAAAATTTAAAATATTTTATTTTATAGAAAATAAAAAAAACATTACATTAGACCTAAAGTTAAATTACTAAAATAAAAAATATTACATTGGAGAATAATTATATGGTGATTGGTAGAAGGCCTTCAAACCCTCCAAAAATTGCATATGCCCGGCTAGCTCCTCGTCCCTCCTATGGCTCATATCGAGTTGCTTTACCTTCTAATACTGAGCAAATGCTTTCCTTCTCCCGTGTTGGCCCCGGGATGTACGAGTGCACACGTAGAGAGGGTGAATACGCGTGCTAGAAGTCAGAGACATCTTTTTGCAAACTTCTTAGAATATGACTATGAAAACACTTTCATCCAAAGAACCCTCTAAGGAATTTAGCTTTATGAAAATGGCAGAGCGAGGGCTTCACTAAGCAAGCTCAGTTAAGTGATCGCTTGCAGAGTTGAAAGCGCGATGCATAATTTGGTGAGCATGTTATTTATACTCGTACTAGGAAAATCTTGTCTTACTTTTAAAAACCGTTATTTATCGCTTTTTGTGAGTGTGCGTTTGTATGAAAGAATACATAATTTTTTAAAGTGCAGAAAGTAAACAACACAAGCGATTTTTATAGTGGTTCGGAGCAAACTCTCCTACATCTACTCCTTTTTCTATTTCAGATGCCACGTCTCGGTTTTAGACTTTCCGATGAAGTGATCTATTATCACACAATAGATCCTCAGCGAATTCGGCCTCGCGAGGGGGCAGAGGTCTCGATTTTAGACTTCCCGAAGAAATGACCTAGCCAACTAGACTAAGTCCTCAGCAAATTCGGTTTCGCGAGCGGACAACAACAAATTTTAAGTTTGTAGTGAGCAAACTAGGCAGTTTCTAACTATGAGTAAAGCCTTTGACAATAAGCTCAAGGCAAGGGGTATGCTTTACTCCTCGGATAACAAGAACAGGCTCTTGATTATCGAGGCTAAAGAATAATTTGGGCTACAAGCTTAGAAAACCAATGATGTTTTCTCAGCGACTCAACTATCACTCAAGTACTAGCCTAATGATTTTTCTAGGTTCTCACAAGCTAAGTACATAGAGTGATAACTCAAGATGAGTATAAGAAATTAAGCTCAGAAACAATTTCGGCAGAGTTTCAACACTTCGTCTGTTGAGTCTTGAAGTTGTAGCTCGTTGTTGTTGTGTTTTCTGCAAGTTGAGTAGTAGCCTCTATTTATAAGAGTGACAATTATATCCGTTAGAAATAGATATAATCGGTGTCTCTCATAGTCCTTTATCGTATCAGCTTTTCATCAGAATCGTACGATTTGTTGCAGGCTAAAGTATGGTCTGTCACACCAAATCTTCACTTTTTCCAGTAGCCGCAGTAGTAGAATCCGTTGCCCAATCCCGTGTGTCCAAGTGGCACTTTGACTTTTCAACCTCCGAAAGTCGTACCTTTAATTTTAATTCTGAATGAACCACATGATTGCGTGAGAACCTTTCTCCAGGATTTCTGCATGTCATCTCAAAGCACTAGGATCGCTTTGAATTGACTCGGGCAAGCTGAGCGGTAAAGTGATCGCTTGATTCTGTAGGCGAGCTTGGGTGCTTCACTCCGCAGTCTTCGCTTCAGACGGCAGCGATAAGCTAAGAACTGCTTCGCTTGACACCTTGATCGCTTTCCAGAGATATGACTTCGCTTGTGCTGAGAAGTTTTACATCATGAGCAGTCGCTTGGAGATAGCGAACGCTGTGAGAGAAATCAGTGAGCGATTTCCTATCGGTTGAGTGAATCACTTGGTTACTTAGCGATAAAACGCTAAGCCTTCATCTTCACTTCGCTTGGCAGATCTTCGAAAAGATACACGTGATAAATGTAAAGCTCCCTAACAGATGAGCTTACAAGTGTCTATAAAAAATAATAAGGGAAATAAATAAGTTGTTTGAAGATTTGGGATCATCAAAATAAATTTATATTTATAAGATTCTTCCCCTTAAACAAATATTCCAATAATTTCCCTTTTTTTGATTGATGCCAAATATACTATAAAACTAAAACTAAAAGACAGACATCTATACTTGGAAGAAATTTTATAATAATTTTGATGATGTCAAATCTATTACAGCATGGAAAGCACATGATTAGCTATCTAATACAAAGCACGTCCAGTCTTCTGAAGGCGAAGCTTGTCCTTGATCGCTTCCCCGTCGCTTCAGCTTGATGAAAGCATTCTTCCGATCAGTCTTGTCTCTAGCGCGTTTGACCTTATAATTCCTTCCACGAACCTTATGTCTCCTGCCTCATCATATCTCCTCATCCTCCTTTCTTCCATCCGTTAGGGGGAGCAAGCCGTCTTCCTCGGCTCCACTGCGTCTTTTCTCACCATCATACGCACACTTAGCTAGTGCATAGGAAGGAAGAGATTGTTGGTGCAGATGAAGCTGGCTCAACAAGATCTTCCTTCGCCTCTAGCGGGGGATAGAATTGTTCCTTCTTCAACAGATCTTCCCCCTGAGATAGCTACTCCATGTACCAAGTTCTCCTACATCTCCAGAACTGGTAATCAAGCTATCGCATAAGCGCACTTGCAAAGGTCTTTGAGAGATAGACTCATAAGCTTCATATCAGAAAGCCATATTATGAGATGTCTTACATCGTCGTGTATCTTTTATGAGCTGTCTTCCACTGCCAAGAACTCCATTGATCGCCAAGGATAGTCTCCATTATCCCCATCCTTATTACTCCATTAAACCTCTTCATAGTGATCATCTTCCCCCTGGTTTCCATGCTGGAATCCATTATATTTCCCTGTTTTGACATGATCAAAGGCAGAGAGAATTTTCTTGGGTAAGGCTTTTTGAGAACTGGGTGAGCAATCATCTTGTTCAAGTGATTTTCAAGAACAAGTTGGCTATGGTGAAAGAACAGTTTGGGAATAAGAACTGAGAGATTTGATGGTGTTTGGATGGACATCCAACGGGTTGACATTGGAATTAGGGTTTTCTGCGTATAAAACTCAGTGAGGAATGAGTTATGAAGGCTTAGAAATGAAATGATTTTATAGGGAAAACGTTTCAGATTCAACGGCTGGTTCTTGATCTTGAATAAACAGTAACTCCGAAGATCATGCGGTTGAGAATCCCTTGAGATCTGATATCTTGGATAAAGCTCCTTGACTAGATACGCACATAAGAATCGGATATCCAGATGGCCTCATCAACGTCTGGATGAGCGACATAGAATATTGTTTTTTGATCCAACGGCCAGGGTTAAGCTAACGAGATAGCTTATAGGGATACCCTACTTGCTGTTTCACGTCTTTTAATTGACGTGACTACTTGTATTCTGCACACTTAATACATGCATTAAATATGAGAGCACATGCATTAAAATGCACAGTGAATGCACTTAATGTCAAAAATAGTGTGTAAAAAATGAAACGTCACAGAATAATAATTTCCAAAGAACAAATATTCTTTGAAATCAATATAGGTTATGCATGAGAATCGCTTGAGTGAGTTATAGCGAGACGATTCACTTGAAGATGCAAATCGAGGTGCTATAACATATATGTGAAGCTAAACAAGTCGCTTTGGTTGAGAAAACGAAGCGAATTACTTCAACGGCGGTTCTATTTACTATGGTGACCATGTCGTCGATTCGCTTGAACTTAGCAAATTTTCATGAACTTTCGAAAGCAATCCGCTCTTTCAGGATCTGGAGACCGTTTACCCTTCTTTCAAAATGAAAATCGCTTAGAGCATAAGCGTCAACTAGGCTTAATCTTTTTCAATTAAGATCACGAGCATCACTAGGAACACTAACAAAATTAATTTACTTCAAATTGAAATGCTAGGAAAGAAGAATTACTGGTCAACCAAAGCTCGTAGTTTGGTTGATACCACGTGAAGCGTCTGTGCAAAGCGTATGGTCGAGACCGCTTTGCAATACATGATCACTTTGCTCAAACACTTGTTGGTAAGATGAGTTGAGTACCACTCAGTGAGTTCTCCAAGTTGTCGTTAGCGAATCCTGTGTGTCTTCATCGATCCTTAGCATCTTCCACCCATGTTCACCATAAGCGAGAGTGTCCCTCCTAAAATCCAATATCCAACAATCATGAACTGGGGAACCGACTCACGCTGTTACCACCCAAATCCACCTTATTCTCCAGGGTCTAGCAAGCCCAATTCTGTACAAAACTGGTTGAACCTTTTTGAGCAAGTGGCTTCGTGAGAATGTTGGCTCTTTGAAGGTTTGTGTGAATCTTAATCATTGAGATGTCTTTCTTTTACACTTGCTCCCGTATGAAGTGATGTCAAATTTTGACATGTTTGCATCATGTGTGAAGAACAGGATTTTGTGTGATAGCATTTGCGCTCGTGCTATCACAATACATGGGGACTTCCTTGACTTCAATGTTGTAATCCTTCAGTTGTTGCCTAAGCCAAAGAATCTGTGAGCAGCAGCTTCCGGCGGCCATGTACTCCGCTTCGGTGGTTGAAGTCCAACGCTTATCTGCTTCTTCGAAAATCATGAAATGAGCTTGTTGCCTAGAAATTGACAAGTCCTGGTGGTGGACTTTCGGTCAACTCGGCATATTCCAAAGTCAGCATCAGACCCGTTCAGCCAATCCATCATCAGCTGGATACCAAAGACCTAAGTTGATAGTCCCTTTGAGGTATCTGAGAATATTGTGTGCTGCATCCATGTGGTACTGCTTTGAATTACTTTGAAAGCGAGCACATACTCCCACGGCGAAAGAAATATCTGGGCAGCATGCTATGAGGTAGAGAAGTGATCCAATAAGGATCTATACTCTGTAGGGTTAACTGGTTTCCCTTCAACATTTGGATCAATCTTCCAGCTGGTCCTCATAGGAACTGAGACAGTCCGTTCTTTTTCTGCTATGAATCTAGCGATCATACCCTTTGTATACTTCACTTGATTGATAAAGATCCCGTCGCTAGACTGTTTGACTTGTAATCCCAATAAGCATGACATATTTCCCATTGTTGACAGTTCGTATTTCTGCTTCATGAGATTTGCAAAATTCTCACCAAGCGATGGATTGGGTGATCCGAAGATAATGTCATCAACATAAATCTGCACCCATAGCATATCGCCTCCAACATTGATCATAAACAAAGTTCGATCAACGCTTCATTTACGAAATCCATTGTCAATGAGAAAGGTTGAGAGTTTATCATACCAATCTCTGGGAGCTTGCTTCAATCCATATAAGGCTTTCTTCAATCAGGTACCTGATCTCCAACCTTGAATCCTGGGGGCTGTTCCACATAAACTTCTTCCTTGAGTTCGCCGTTAAGGAAGGCACTTTTGACGTCCATTTGATACACCGTGAAATGATTGGATGCGGCAAAAGTTTGGAATAGTCGGATAGCTTTGAGTCGGGTGACTGGAGAAAATGTCTCATCATAATCAATGCCCTCCTCTTGGCAGTATCCTTTGGCAACACAACGGGCTTTGCTACGAACAACGTTGTGATTCTCATCAGTCTTGTTCTTGAACACCCATTTGAAGTTTATCACGTGCTGAAACTGTGGGCGATCAACCAGTTGCCAAACCCTATTTCGCTCGAACTCATTCAGCTCCGCTTACATGGCTAATACCCAGTCTGGATCAGTAAGCACTTCTTCAATAGAAGTTGGCTCCGTGGAAGATAGAAAGCAGCTGAACATGCAGCTTTCTCCATGTAATAACTGACCACGAGTGCGAACACCTATGTTTGGGTCCCCAAGTATTTGTGAAGTGTCATGGTTGCGAAGCCATAGCTTTCTCCTTTCGAGTTCGGCGGCATCTCTCTCTTCTTCAGTCTGTTCACTGGTTGAGGCTCCCTCATTGTTGACATCTTGTGAGGTCAAAGGATCGTTCGTTAAGTGTGATGAGTGAGCATCAGCCTCGGGCGAATGACTTGGATCCTGCTCAACATCCTCAATTTCTTCCTGAATTGAAGTGTGAACAACCATTTCTTTGCTCATCGATCGGGTCGCTAGCCTTTGTGAGTTCGCTTGACTTGAGGCGGGATGATATGCCCCTCCGATCTTCAAGCGATCCATATCCAACGATCTGCCTCGCTCAGACTCAAGCGATTAGTAGGCAGTTCTTCAGTGATGAACGATCGCTTCAAACCTGAACCTAGGTCCTGCACAACCTTGAAGGTAGATTCATCGAACACAACATGGGGAGTTTCTTCCACCATAAGGATTTGACTGTTGTAAACCCGATAAGCCTTGCTAAGGGAGTGTGCTAAGAATATTCCCAAATTAGATTTGCTATCGACGGCTCACAACTGAGTCTTGCCATTATTGTGAATGAAACATCGACAGCCAAGAATATGGAAATAAGAATTGTTAGGAACAATTGTTGTCCATAATTTATACGGCGTCTTATGATGGCGGGTATTGACGGCTGTGCGATTCTGAACATAGCATGTAGTGTGAATCTCTTAAGCCCAAAAATACTTTGGCAGTTCTGCGTCAGCAAGCATTGTACGTGCAACTTCTTTGATAGTGCAGTTGCAACGCTCTGCCACGCCTTTCTGTTGTGGGGTCCTAGCAGCTGAAGTTTGCTGCCTTAAATCATGCTCTGTGCAGTACTTCTCAATGACTGAATTGAGAAATTCTGAATCTCTGTCAGAGCGAATGGTGACAATGTTGTGGCTTTTCTCCACAGATAGCTGTTTGAGCAGCTTCGGTAAAAGCACTAAAGTCTCCCTCTTTCTGTACAAGAAAACAACCCAAGTGAAGCGAGAAAAATCATCAACAACAACTAGGGTATATTTTCTGCCATTCATGCTACGAGGAGAAACTGGACGAAACAAATCCACATGCATGAGCTCAAGGATGCGCTTTGTCGATGAATCCTCAATACCGGGAAAAGAAGCTTTTGGCTGTTTTCCACTTTGGCAAGCTGCGCAAACTTGATCCTTTACGGGCAATTTGATTAAGCGCCTAGAAATTAAGATGGCTGGTTATGCGGTGCCAAAGCCAAATCTTCTCAGGAACGCTTCTTGCTACTAAACAAGTTTCCTTGTCGCTAGCATTCCACTCAGCTACAAACATATTGTTGTGACGCACACCTGTTAGAGCGGTCTGCATAGTTAAATTGTTTCTAATAACATATTTGTTAGGAGCAAATTCAACACTATAACCCTTATCGCAGATTTGGGAAATAGAAAGCAGATTATGCTTCAGGCCTTGGACATATGAAATTATGTCGAATTTCACATTCCCAAGCTGAAATGTACCATATCCTTTGCTGACTCCTTTCGCATTGTCACCAAATCGAAGGTTCCGTTATTTCAGTGAAATCGGATAGATAGGCCTTCACATCAGTCATGTGCCTTGAATAGCCGCTATCTAGGTACTAAATAGCCTTTTCTTGTGCCTTCTCTCTTGGGTTGGGTTGCCTCCGTGCGCCCTACAACATTTAAGCTTGAATATTAAGAACCCAAATAAATTATGGTCCTCTAGGGTTAGCACATTTGGTAATCCTTGGCCTTAGCGAACTTCAATGATGAAGTTGCATGGGGCTTAGGACCTTTGTTAAGATCATTTGCATTTTGAGATGAAGTCCCACAAGTGCAAGTGCATGTGTGCTTTTGTCGAGCGCGAGTTGCTTTCTTGAAGTAGAAGTGACTAGAAAACCGCTTCTGCGAGCGATTCACTTTCTTGCGTCGAAAGTGTCTTGAACCGTTCGGGTTATTATGAAAAAGAGGAATAGTACACGAATGTAACTTTCAAGGGTGCTCTCATAATAGCAGTAATCACCTTGGGGAAACATATTTTTCTTCTTCACAAGAAAATATGGAGAAGGTAATGTGTTAGGTGCTTTATCCTCAGCATAGTCTTCATTATGAGGATGGATATGAGGTGGAGCGAAACGAATAAGTTTCTGATCTTTTGAAGCAAGCACTTCGCTCCATAGAACCGCTTTAGAAAGCGATATTTGTGCTTTCGAATGCGCTTTGAAGCGATGTCGTTTTTACCCTGATGAGTGAAGTAATCTTTGAGTCTTTTAGCAATTCTCTTCGGCCTCGCAGCGAACTTCTCCTTGTCCTTTGTCGGCTTCGATAACTATTCCTTCCCTTTAGGTTTGGAACTATTTCTGGAAGGAACAACCGATTCTACCTTCTCTTTTCCTTTGCATACCGAAGCAACAGTGGGCTTTTACGATACACTTGAACAAATAAAGACAGGACTGGCAGAGGTAGAGGCAATTGGGGGAGTAGAACCATATCCAATCCCAGCCTTAAGACCATAAGGTCGGAAGGATTGCTCAAGTCTCTTACTAGCTTCAGATGCATCATAGAGAGACTTAAGTTTGATATGGAGTTTCTGCTCACTCCCTTGAACCGTCGCTAAGTGACTCTTGAGATTGATCACCTCATTTCTCAAGTTAGTGAGGTCGCTTTCCTTTGAAGCACACAGCTCGGAAAGCTTAGCGTTTTCACTTGTGCACTTGTTGAACTTACGTTCAAGTTGAAGATGACTAACCTGCAAGTCCTCATAGCTAGTTTGTACAACAACAATATCACCTTGTTTTCCTTTGAGCTATTTTATCTGTGGGTCAAGCTCATTGGTCAACTCGGTATTGTCTTTCAAGTACCTAGCGATGAGTTTTTGCAATGCTTCATGATTCTTGTTATTGAACTTGTCGACCGCTAGGACCTTCATAATTGTGATAGGACCGTTGACTATCACCTCCCACATACGATCATGTAGCGACGCTAGGTGGGACTCAACACGGAAGCTCCATGTGTTGTACCCTTCAATCGTAAACTGGGGTAGCTGACCTGCACTATTCATCTTGGAAATTTAGTCAGTAGTATGCAGGTATGCTGGTGATCTGGTTTAAAACGCAAGATTTTCAAAATAATCAAGTTCTAGAACACAACCGTGAAAACCCTAGAAAAACCTAAGGTTCCACCGGTAGTCAAAGCAGTAGTTCAAAAGAACCCATGCTCTAATACCACTTGTTAGCCCCGGGATGTACGAGTGCACACGTAGAGAGGGCTAAATACGTGTGCTAGAAGTCAGAGACTTTTTTTTTGTAAACTTCTTTGAATATGACTTTGAAAACACTTTCCCCCAAAAGAACATGTTGGAATATTTAGTTAAGGGAGAATTTCAATGAATAAATTTATTTGTTTGTTTTGATCATACCAAAGCCACCTAGCTAAAATATCTATGTTCCTATAGTCTTGTAAAAGAACTCTCTAGATGAACACTTGTAATATTTTCATGTATTTAGAAAAGCTCAAATATTAGGGAGGTTAAATTTTTCTAGCGTAATTTTGCCAAGCTGATTTTCGAAGACCTAGTGATTTTTCACTAAGAGGAATGGCCAAGTTGTCGCTTGAAGATTCAAAAGTCAAGAACTTTGCCAAGCGATATTTGTCAAACGGAGTTGTTCAAGCATTATTCTTCAAGAGATGTTTGACAAAGCGAAGTTCAAGTGAAGCGAAGTTCTACGATCAAGCAAAAATGCCCGAGAAGACTAGCGACCGCTCAACAAATAATGCCAAGCGATGTCCAGTTAAGAATTTCAAATTCCTGTTTATACGAACTTCATTTAAGGAAGTCAGAGTCAACATGACATGTGGACACTCGGGATTGGCCAAGCATTCTACAGTCAACTGAAGATCAGTTAAGAAGATTTTGTACCATATTTGACTCTGCAGAATCCCGATAAATCGGCAACCTGCCATACGAAATTTGCAGAAAATAAAGAAGTATTAGGAAAGAGACGTGAGGTGCGGCTCTCTCTAATGGTCGCATCGGGATCGTCTCCAATAAATACTGCTAAAGGACTCAGAACAAAGTAACTTAACGCACGCATTCAAGCTTACACTTTGCCAAAATCTTAATTGCTTATACTTGTAATTCTTACAACTCTCAGTAAGAACTCAGAAATATCTATAGAGTTTAGAGTTGTCAGTTGAGTTCCTTAGAACAACATTTGCTCTAAGTTAGCAGTTTTTCTTCTGCCTTAGGTGTTCTTGTTCATACTTGAACATTTAAGAAGAAGATAACCCTATTTTATCATTTGATCTTATTGTCAAATGGTTATCTTATAGTTAGAGGTCAGTTGTGTTAAACAACAAACTTGTAATCGTCCATAAGCGGGACTGAAGTCGCTTACTGTCCAACCGGAGGACTGAAGATCCGTGTAACTGTCCACACAGAGGACCGAAGTTCTTAGAGTTAATGTATTCCTTCCAAGGTTGGAAGAACAGTGGACGTAGGTGTTTTTCACCGAACCACTATAAACTCACTCGTGCCTTTACTATTCCTTTATCGCTTTACTTATCTACTGCATATTCAAGCACACGCTCACAAAAGCGAACTCACGTTTTCTTAAAGAAAATTTTTCTCTAAGCCCTCGCTCACCAAATTCCGCTCGCGTAAGAACTCTGATCAAGCGAATACTTCATCTAGCGAATTTAGTGAAGTAATCGCTAGAACTTTGTACTTAGCGATTTTTATACTGCTAAAGGGGATTTTCAAAAACGCTTTAAAAAGTGAAAAGAGGATAAAACCTCTTATACACGTATTCACCCCCTCTACGTATATTTAATAGTGCTACGGGCCAACACTACAAATTATAAAATTTTGTGAACTGAGTTCGAATGATTTTAATTGTTGTCTTGCAATGAAATTCAATGTTTTCAGAACCGGGTCGATAGATGAACCGGTAAAAAACCAAAAATGTCATAAATATGATATATGCATATATATATACACACACACACACATACACACACACTAGCGTCTCGCCCGCGTGTTGCGGCGAGAAGAATTGAACATAAATTGTGTTTGTGTTGGAATGTAAATGAATTTATCAAGCAAATTAAAAATAATAATTATTGGGCATGAGAGTGGGTACATGTCCAAAAGTATAATTAAAAAAAAAAAAATGTACCAACCTGGAATCGAACCGGGGTCAGTATCGTGCATCACTTTCTATTTTTTGTCAAAGCGGGGGTATTTTAGACATTTCGCATTTAACGAAAATGGTAACACTTCTAAAAATAAGGGGTGGATAATCATTATATAGTAGTATAAATAAACACACAAAAATCCAAATACATAAAGATTTATCACCATCACCCAGATCCGGCTTCTGATCAGAAGTTTCTAGGTTAGGATGACATACAGGGAATGTAACCGTTCAACTGACATCATGGCTCGCCTTAACCACCAGTTCCCTCTGTTGACTATATTTGATGTCAGCTCAGCCCTCGAAGCATTTTTTGTCTCTTGTTAGGATGATCCAATTTGATTATCTTAACTTCAGAATGTACAGTTAGACTGTTGGTGTTTTTTTTTTTTTTTTTTTTTGTTGTAAAATCTCTTATTCTTGATCAACAAGTCTTGTGTATCCAACCCCTGGAATGATCTAGTCTTTTTAGTAAGTTGACCGAGTTGTATTTGTGAGGGTAAACACTTTTGGTTCACTCTCTTCTCTAATTATGTACTTATTTTACCGTTTAGGAGCTGATATGATATGTATTGAACTTTTTAAAAAAATAACCGGTCCGACTGGTTTGACTGTCGGTCACAAGCACGGCCGGTTGAATATCTAAATCAGACCATTATAGCTATCGTGTCCCGACCTGACCGTTCGACTGATTAAATATGTAAAATTAAACCGTTATAGCTATTGGGTCCCGATCCGACCAGTTTGACCGCTCGATTCGATCCGATCGTGAAAAATTTGATAAAATCAAGCACTATGGCTAGAAGGAGCTGCTTTTTTTTAAAAAAAAAAAAACTATTTCTATTTATTTTTTATAAAGTCATTTGTGGTAGTCATCTCGATTGCAGACGAGACCATAAATACAGTAGGTAATTGAAATTAAATCTCTCAGATGAGACAATAATTAATACAGTACACTTTGATATGATTCAAGAATTTTTTTACTTTTCTTAGAAAGCCTGGTCAATTCTGTAAGAAGCATCTTAAAAAAAACAAGAACAATTTGCAAAAAATAAATAAATAAATAAACAAAAAGCTATGCTAAATTGACTTTTATTTATTTAGTACTACCTCCATCTCATTATAGTAGTCCCTTTTACTTTATTGACTTTTCGGGCACGTTTTTCCACCGAAACCTA
>JAOWBJ010138165.1:0-12681 GCA_028566335.1 Monarda citriodora | reverse complement strand
GAGAGTGAATGGTAGAACCAGGGAGGTGGCCTGTTCGTTGCTGATATGGCGGATGGAGGGGCAAACTAGGAGAGGTCCGGAGTCGAGGGATTCGGAGAGCTTCGATGCGAAGTAGGAGAAGGCCGCATCCTTGATTAGAGTGGGGTTTGTTTCCCATGCGTCCCCAATTTGAGTGCCATGTATCCGGTTGCTGCAAGTGTTAGCTTTGATAATAGTATGAAAAAATTTAGAATTTTCATCACCTGCCATAGCCCATCTAATTCTGGATTTCTGCTTTAGATCCATCATGGTCATATGATCGTGAGAGCGGATGAATGATTTGCAAGCGACTCTCTCTTCCAGTTCATCATTATTCAAGGATCTGGTCTCCGCTATTTTTTCAAGATGCTCCAGTCTTTTGATATTAGAATCGTAGTCTCTACCTGCTTCCGACTTACGGATATTAACCGAGGACTTCAGTTTCTTTTTTATCCATTTTAGCTTGACGAGTACGTTAAGATCAGCAGGGCGTTCGAACCTAAAAGACTCCAGCCATTCGATAGTAACCTCACGGGATCCTGGGATTTCGAGCCATGAATTGAAGAAGCGAGACGGGATTTTTCCGAAGTCCACGCTGCGGGTGGTAAGGATGATCGGGCAGTGATCTGATATGTAGTTGGAGAGCGCGCATGCCGATGCCCCGGGCCAGAAGTCTCTGAAGTTCCTGCAGACTAGGAAACGGTCGAGTTTACTCATGTTCGAGCCATTGTCCGCGAAGTAGGTGAATAATCTCCCTCCCATTTGATATTCATGAAGATCCGCTTCTAAAATGAATTCGTTGAAGAAACGGGCATTGGTGTAGATAAAATCTGAGTTTTTCCTTTCACTAGGCCACCTTACATCGTTGAAATCCCCCATTATGATCCACCAACCGGGCAGCGAAGATTTTAGGTGGAGTAGTTTCTTCCAGAGCTCTCTTCTTTCCAAAGGGTCATTTTGTGCATAGATGTTGACAATATTGAGTATAGTATCAGAGCGGGGCATGCTACCGGAGATGATAAGGAAGTTTCGGTTCTTGATGACAGCGATCTTGTTGAAGATTGAAGGATCCCATAAAGAAACGAGGCCTCCAGAACGGCCTGTTGCATCCACTGTTTCGAAGTCGAGTATCGATCGTCCCCAAAAGTTGCTGGCCATAGGAAGAAAGTTTCCGGACACCTTAGATTCTTGGATAGCAACAAAATGAGCCCCATGAGTAGTTTTCAGTCCCCTAACCCAGCTCGCCTTACGAGGGTCGTGAGCCCCTCTGAGATTGACAGAAAGAAAATTCATGAGGAAGGGGTAGGCTGCCTTTCTCCATTGATGAGAGCAGTAACCTGCTCCTTAAAATTCTCGAGTTGAAATCCAATCGCAGTGCCTAGGTTAATGGTTGATTCGACTTCGGAGGTGGCTACTTGGGGAGAGATAGTGATGGAGAGGGTGGTGATGTTGGGGGCAGAACTGGAAGGGGGGGCTGGAACGGGAATGGGTTGGCAGGGGGATGGAGTCGGCCGGGGGAAGACGGGGAGGATCCTCAGTCGGGAGGGGGGGGGGGCGCAGGGGGTCGTTTAGTTCGAGAGTATGGCTAGGATTTGATGAGTCGATACTGGTTGAGAGGATAGGGCTAAGGGTTGATGGGCTACGTTGCCTTCTTGTTCTTTTCCTGGATCAGCCCATAAGAGAGAAGGAGGAGGGATTGTCGATATTAGTGGTGCAATTAAAGCGGAAGATGGAAGGTGGGCCCCCAAAATTTGAATCAGCCACCATAATGTGATCATTAAGCGTGATTGCTGAATTCACATGTAGAGAATTTAATGAGTTTGGCATGCATTCATGGGGAAACTGAGACGTTTCTCGAGGAGGGTGTGGCTGTTCGCATGCCGGCTCATGCTGAGTCGCCGGAGGCTTCTCGGAAGAGGTCGGGGGTTGTGGCTGGGACAGGCCCTCCGGGGAGGGGTGAGGATCGGACAGGTTGAGTGAGAAGGAGGGAGGAGAGATTCCGAACAATTCCATCCATTCTAGGGTAAGCTTAGGATTGGAGACTTCTTTAAGTCTGATAGGAAAGGAAGAGTCCCTGCAATGGATAATCACTTCCTCGTCAATCCTTTCCTTTCGAGGTGATAGAATGCAACATAACAGATCCAATCCAAAGAGGCCGCAGTGGTAAGGGGCCGGGGCGGGAATGTATCTCCCGAAATTGGAAGCGACTTTCTCGAAGAAAGGGTGATCTCTATGCACGACCGGAACCCCGGAGATGTGTGCGAGAATGAGGCGACCTGGTACTAGGAACTGACCAGACCAGATGTTGATGGAAGCGAATAAATTATTACTCTCTGATTTGGAGGAGTTAAAAGGTGATAGCCTCTTCGTTTGAGCCGAAGACAATGAGGAACATCAGTCCGCCAACATACGATAAGGATGTCGTTGGGAAGTTGCTGGACAAGAAGGGCCGAAGGTTGATTACTGCTTGAAGGTCTCTGAGTTCCACGACGACCGCCTTCGAGATGCATTTGGCCGGAAGAGATAACGGAGCATCATCGATCAAGATGGATATTTTCTGAGCCGCTTTGAAGAGTTTCTCCGAGGAGGGAGTGGTCCCAGTAAGTACGTCCTTGAAAGAGACTCCGGTGTCGAGGAAAGAGTTTTTGCGTGGGGCAGATCGAGAAGGCGGCGGTGGCTTGATTGGTGAAGAAGCATCCGAGGTCTTTGGGGAGTTTGAAGCTTTCTTGTTGAGGTGTCTTTCATACTTAGCCGGAAAAACCAGAGGATGAACGCCAAGGATTCTTGCCTGATTCAAGTGAGCAAGGGTGGTAGCCAGATCCCGAACACCTTCCAGTCTTACGAAGCCAAAGCAGTTGCCTCTAACATCTCTTTTTCTTGGTACATAAGCGTCCTGAGCGAGCCCGAGTTCTGAAAAGCTTTCCATAGGGTGTTACTGGAGACGCCGCTGGGGAGGTTTCCGACATAGAAGGATGTGATGAGCTTGTTCTGGGGGTTCTCGCTGGTTCTTCTTCTCCGGTGGTGGACCTCCGTCCACTGTTCTTCCGCCATCTCCTGTTCTTCTGTCATGAGCAACGCCTTTCTTCAGTGTTCAAATTACAGAACTTTGCCGAGCTCAATGCCTCCGGTTACTGGCCGACAACTTAATAAATTTTAGTACATGGTCGACTCGACTGTGAATAATTTATGGCATAATTTGTACTAAAAGTGGTTCACTATTATTATTAGTTGATTGTGGTCATCAAATTACCCTCACTTATGTATGATATTACATTCGTTTTGATAATTATGACGAGATGGTGTTTTATTTATCTCTGAGTGGGGTATAGTTATGTATGGTTTTAACTTTTTTTTTTTTCTTAAAAAAAGTTTGAGATTTCATGTCGCCTATGACATCTCCAATTGCATCGTTAGATTATTCGCACTATTTCAAAAATCACTCATTTGTCATTATTGAAAATTCTAATTATTGCTGGATTTGGAAATTATATAGACACGTGTTAATCATCTAATGATGTAATATGATATATCACGCCGTTAAGCAATAGATGATCTCAACCCAATAAAAAAAGTGTTAGCCAACATTTACCCAATTTCCAACCAATTCTTGTGACCATTCATGTGCAAGTTTGTCCATTCACAGTATTTTTGATAGAGAATTACAAAAGTGTTGTTTATTGCTTATGAAAAGTGGATACTTTTCGTATATACCGCTGGACAAAAAGTATTCAAAAATGTTACTTTTTGTACAAATTCATAAGAAAAAAGCATGCACATTTATGGTAAGAAAAAGAAAATTGCAGTTGAAACAAATTAAATTATTGCATGAGTTCGGTTTCGAAACAGACCAAATGAAAGGCTTAATAAATTAAATTATCTACTTATTTTGACACGTCATTTCACCATTTAGATTGTATTTGACTAAGCTTATAAATAGTTTATAAACTATTTTTATAACTATAATAATAACTTATAAGTTACTTATAAGCTTAGCCGCCAAACGCAACTCTTGAACCTTCTAGAGAACGAATTGGAGGTGTAAATGTAGTTGGCAATGGCGTGCGTAGAAATATTCATAAATAGTATTGTCCTTATCATATTATCACATATTCACATTGATAATGAATTCATGATACGTCCACCAAATACAAGCCCCAACTTCTTCGGTAGAGAGTGATAGTGTTTGTGAAGAATCTACCATGGCGAGGTCGACACATCGGAGTCGCTCGACGAGGACGTGCATGGGTTGCTACGCCACGCCCGAGGAGGCAAATCAATCTGCCGAGTCGATTTCTAGATTTTGTTAGACAATAGTTGGTTTATTTATTTTATTTGGTAGTATTTTTATTTATTTCTTTTTTACAATATTATAATTTGGTTCGAACAAAATAAAAGCTCATCTACGGATTTCTTGTTGATTTTTACCCGTATCGCAAAAGAGAGTCGAATCAACTTAGGGTGCTAGTTATATAAATAGGTGTTCTTTTGGTTTTCTAATACAAGAAGAATTACACACATATTTTATTTTCCTTGTTATTATTATTTATTTCCTTTCGCGTGTTTATCCTCCACGAGAAAATACACCGCAAATCCCCAATCCTAGCCACCGTCCGCCGCCCTCAACCGTTCACCTCCTTGTCTCTTGACTATTGACTTCATCACGACATCCGACATCGACACCGTTGTTTTGACGATCGCACCGATCCTTCCTCGGTATCTTGTTAGGAATGAAGTTCCTAACATAATGAAAATATGAGAAGAAGAAGCTGATAGGAAGAGTTAGCCGTAGGAAGGAGATAGACGATATTTAGATAAGGAGAAAGAAGGAAAATTAGCTTTGCAAAGAAATAAAGAAAAGAGACGACATAAAATAAAAGAGAAAATATAAAGTGACTTCTTATATTTCTTCGTTGTGAGGATTACAATGACCCCTATTTATTTATATTACTAGAGGTACACTGCCATGTGGTCATCCACATGGGATGACTTTTAGTTTACTCCTTCCTATTATATTCTTGCCTTCTTCCTTTTTTTTTTAATTTTCCGTATTTTAATTTTTATTTTCCTTTTATTTTTTTTTTAATTTTTTTGCTCCGCATTCGGCTCCGATTTTACGGCTCCGCTTTGCTTCGATTACTAATAAAACGATAATTGTAGTGGTAATAATTTAGATTTTTCGGCTCGATCCGGGCCTTCGGCTCCCCTCACTCGACTCTTGACCAAAAAATAAATGACATAAAAAAATAAAATTGGAAAGTAAAAAATAAAAAGCAAAAAAAGAAAAAAAAAAGAAAAAAAAAAAAGAAAACAGTATTGCAATGGAAGACAACACGTAAAATGAAGAAACAATATTGACTGTTCAGTCAAGCTGAACGGCCTTACACCAGTTTTTGCCATACTACTAATCTTGACTTAATTCTTAAGTAAATAATATCCTAAAATTATGGAATGATATACTAAATCATGGAAAAGATGAACCAAATCATTTATTATCTAAATAATAGAATATGAGGTATATTCTCAAATATGCTCGTATTAACTATCCCACGATTGAAATCTACCTTGTCCTCAAGATGAGAAGACGAACATGCGGGATATTTCCTCTTGGATCAAATATACAAAGAACAACCAATATTAACAATGGTGTTTGCCTCTTCATGGCTAACTCGAGCATTTTCACTAGAGAAGCAAAATTATCGAATTTTTTCCACGCGGATTAAAATGAAAGCATCATCCAATTCACAGTGTTGGTGTTTGGGATTGGTAACCAAGAAGGATGATGTGTCGCATGTGTCAAGCTTCATGCATTCCACCACTTTACCAATTTGAAATAGACTACCGAACAAAATGTTGAAAGGCATGGCAGCCGATTTGTCTTCTACTTTTTCAGCCTCCGATTCCAAGTCTTCCATGCGCAATCCGATTGCAATGCGTCAGCAATGGGGGCTATCGCTCCCTCGTCTTGTGCTTGAGCATCAACAACTGCTGCAGGCGTCACCTCAACTATATCGTCGTGTTTGACATTTTCTAATGCTTTGCCTTCACTCTCTGCTGAGCAAAGAAGGTGCTCTTGGGGTTCCAGAAGGCGGCTATGGATAGAATCAAGGTCGGCATGAAGTGAATGAATTTCGTGGCGCATCCCTTGATCTGGTAGCTGCCAAGAGTTCGGCGACGGAATGTAGGTTGCACGCGGCTGCCCATACGCATAGTAGGCGTGGTTTTAGTCGCCATACGCGTAGTAGTCGCTGGTGTAATAACCATATGATGCATGGGGTTGCGATGGAGGTTGTTAAAAGGCCGCATGCTGATGCATCCATGAGATGGACCAACACGAATTGAGATCCAAAAAATTGATGAGTTTCATGTCATGAGCTCAATGATGAAAGCACCAATTGTTAGGAATGAAATTCCTAACAAAATGAAAATACGAGAAGAAGAAACCGATAGGAAGAGTTCGTCCATAGGAAGGAGCGAGATAGAAGCGATTTAAATAAGGAGAAAGAAAGGAAATTAGCTTTGCAAATAATAAAGGAAAGAGATGACAAAATAAAAGAGAAAATATAAATTGACTTCTTGTATTTCTTCATTGATTGTGGAGATTACAACGACCCCTATTTATAATACTAGTTTTGACTTAATTCATAAGTAAATAATATCCTAAAATTATGGAAAGATATACTAAATCATGGAAAAGATTAACCAAATCATTTATCATCTTAATAATAGAATATCAGGTATAATATGCTTGTATCATACCTCCTCCTTCGTCCTTGGCGGATTTATCGACGGTCGTTGCTCACCTCGCCGCCGACATGTGCCTGCTTAAGGCCCGCTTGGATAGGGTTGATTCGTGATGGGATACGGACTAAAATCCCTCGAGTCCAGTGGAAAGGCCCATTCAATTCAGTCCATTAACAGCACAGGCTCGAGAGAATCGGTCCAACCCATTGCAATCCGGTAACAAATGTAGTTCGGTAATGCACTCCGGTTCAAAGCCCCTAAACTAAATCCAACCCCTAGTGACTGCACTCCGGTACAAGAGACGTAGTACATCTTACTCCGGCTCCAGCGTAAGAGATGTAAAGTGGCTCACTCCAGCTTTAAGCGGTCATGGACTTGTAATTTTTCCGCCAATACACAATCCGCAGTCATAAGAGGTTATGTACATGCAGTTACACTCATGTACACACCCCACTACCCACGTTCTATTCAACCGCCGATAACTGCTTTGAAGCAGTTATTCATCCCTTTAATGGGCCTACGAGCCCAGACCCATTACCTTGTATATAAATAGCACATAGCTTGAGTAGAAGAAGGTTAGAATCTCTCATTGTAATCGACACCCTAAAAGCAATACACAACCAAAGCTATTTTCATCCCGTGGACATAGATTTACTCAGTAAATCGAACCACGTAATTCTTGTGTTCTTCATTTATTGTCGTTTCATATCATTTAAGAAAATTCAGAACCGATCACTGAGGTCGTCTGTGGGAACGAAAAATAGTGATCTACGAGTTTTCTGCTAATGATACGAGATGCCAACAAGAAGAACATACACCACTCGCAACCGTAACCGCTACGGACAGGATGGAGCCGGTCCCAGTCATAGAGCAGGGAAGGAATCTGTTCATAACAACATGAATCCCACTCCCAGCTCCCCAGAAGACAGGTTGAATCTAACTGAAAGTCACATGACAGAACCATATGAGCAGCCCAACCTCGATGAGGCTGTCAAGCGGTTCTTAGACGAGAAATAGGATGAATTCCTTGAATTCCTGCGAAGGGGTCGCAATCAATCCCACAACCATATAGAGGAGGCCGCAGACTCCTCTTACCATTCGAGGCATGAAAGTTACCGGACTAACCCGCCACCAAATTCATCCCGCAATAGGAGTATGCAGTCTTCCCGCCACAGAAGTCAGCATTACGAACAAAATCACTCACCACCATGAGTTCGTAATGCGGGGTTCGGAGTGTATGGAGCACTCCAAACTCCCTTCTCGGATGATATAGTACGAACTCCTCTCCCAGAAAATTACAAGGTCCCTCCACTGTCCTATGACGGTCTAGTGGACCCTCACGACTTCCTTGGCCGGTACCAATACAACATGGCCAATCAGCGCCTAAATGAAGTGAACATGTGCAAATTGTTCCCGGAGTTGCTCATCGGGAACGCAAGACGATGGTTTGATAGCTTGCCCCGTGGCAGTATCAGATCATACAAAGACTTGATGGACGCCTTCCACAGAAGGTTCTTCCAAAAGGCCGAAGCCAGTGCCACTTCGGCACAACTACTTTCAATCCGTCAAGGTCGCGACGAGAAGATCAGCGACTTTATGACGATATTTAATCAGGAATGCCTCCAAGTAGATGATCTCAATGATCTACTTGTGATCTCGGCATTCCAAATGGAATTCTGCCAGGAGCTCTTTACAAAGAGCTCGTGAAAAGCAATCTAAAATCCACCCAAGAAATGTGGGACATTGCGGATCAGTTCGTCCGTGCTGATGAGGCGGACCGAAGAAAGAGGACCCTGTACAGTTCAGTCCGGGGTGACAAGAAAAAGAATGAGGATCGCGGCGACCAAGGGCACCCTTCCCGGAGTGCCTTTGACAGACTCCAAAGGGCGCCGGTACAGTCCAGATTGGGACCTCGTCCTAATCCGGAAAATCCCCAGCCTCAATACGCGCCATTGACTAAGTCAAGGGCAGAAATATTCAAACTCCATCCGGTGATGTCCGAAAAACCGAAGCCGATGACCAAGTTAGCAGCGCGCCGAAGTCATGATAAATATCGTTCTTCCATGAAGACCACGATCATGACACAGAGGAACGTAACTTGGCTGCTGACATCGATGCTCTTGTGAAAACGGGAGCATTGAAAAAATATCAGACCGGCGTCAACGAGCCGGAAAGAAAGACAAGGGAAGACAAAATTGTGCTCCCCATAATGACAAGAAACAAAAGCAACACGATCCCGAGGGGGATGATGACGAACTCCACTATGATGGAGTAATCTAGACGATTGACGCTCTTTCAACCGGGAAGACAAAGTCATCACTAAAGGCGGAGAGCCGGAGCTTAACAGAGAAGAGCCGATGCAGATCCGATGCCGGCCATCTCGTCGCACCAAGATGATATCGTCATCCAAGCTGGAGTGACGAACAAGCTTATCCACATAGTGTTTGTGGACGCTGCCACATCAGTCAGCATTCTTTTTAAAGAATGCTTCGACAAGCTGGAGATTGATCCAGCACGCCTGAATCAGGCCCCACTTTCTCTAAAAAGCTTCGCGCAAGAGGACACTTGCCCGGATGGAGTGATCAGCCTTCCAGTTACTGTAGGGAAGGTCCCCACCAGTTTCACTACGGTGATCGAGTTCTTCGTAGTAAAAGCTCGATCTCCGTACAATATCATCCTCGGGAGGGACTGGCTCAATGCAGTCCGGGCGGTATGTTTGAGAACCACCTAATGGTCAAAATCCCTACTAAGGGGGGATAACACCTATCCGAGGAGACCAAAAGAGAGCAAAGGAATGCATGCAAATTGCTCTAAAAATGCTGAAACTTCAATTCGGCATTATCAAGCATAACAATCACAACAGCCTGATGACATAGCAATCACAGCAGCCTGAGGAGTTGGAGGTTGATGAAGTAAAGTCGGGGCCGAACTCAATGGAAGTACAACTGTACGAAGATGACCCTATTTGGACCGTCAAGATTGCGTTTGTTGGAACAACTCAGTTCCGGAATCAGACAATCCAACTCCTCATGGCTTACCGAGATGTCTTTGCATGTTTTTTTTCATTTCGTCTTCAACTCCGGTGATGGTTATTCCGCCACTACGTCGGATGATATCCTCGTACTTAGTATTTTCCTCATGAAGAACTTTAAAATTCGGCTTTTACGAGTGGATTCAAGTTCAACAACACGAGCCAACACTTTGTCATATTTGATTTGGTCTTCTCAAGCTCGGCTTTCTGCTTCTTCCAGTGCTGAAGAGTATAGCTTCTTCCAATGCAGGATTTCTATCTCCTTGGAGTTAAGAATACGAAGAAACTCTTTCAGGTCAGCATCCCAATATAAAGGAAATGGAGCAACATGCTACATAAAAGTAAAGCATAAATAGAACAGTTCGTGAGCAACAAAAGTCTTTTTCTTTGATAAGGAAAAGGTACAAAAGGAGGCATCAAGGCCGGAGTACAGTTGCTAAGACCTAAACTATTAAAGAAAAGGAGTAAGGTCATACTTCAGTATTGACACCCCCAGTCTCTTCGTTGGTCCTTGGCACCTCCTCTTCCCTTGCCTCCTCGTGCGGGCCAGTCGGAGTGAACGGTACTTCGGATTCCGAGGCTCCCGCATTGGCCTGATCCTTTGAGGGAGAAAGCGGCACTTCGTCCTCTTTCTCTTCCGCCATTGCCTCCTCCTCGCCCTCCCCTTCGGCAAACACAGGCACAGGCGACACTGGACCTAGGGCCACAAGGCTTCTCTCCATTTGCTCATCAAAGTCCATGCTGCAAGCACGAACCGATTCGGCCGTTAGAGGAACCGGAGAAGCCGCAAGTTCCTCGAGAAGAGGTAGACTTTGGAGGCGAGCAGCCACCTCCCTCGCATATAGCGGGATCACCACGTCCGGCTCTTGGCCGCGATTCTCACTCAGCATCCTGCTGAGTCCGCCGAAAAAGGCAGCGAACTGTGAGCTCACAAAATGTTTCTCCATGCTTACACGGAGAATCTCGCCTTGCGTTGCGGCGAAGGAAGCCGCATCCTACTCGCGCTGCTTTGTCAGCAGCTCCAATCGAGTCTTCAGCAGTTCAGCTTCGGCCTTCGCTGCCTGTGCTTCGGCCTCGGCATTGGCTGTCTTCGTCGTAGCCTAGTTCAAAGCCGCCTCAAAAGCTCTGGCCTCGGATGCCTTTTTCGCGGCATCATCCTTGGCCTTAGAAGTAGAATCCTTAGCCCTAGCCAAGGACTATTCAATCCGCCGGTACTCTGAAGTGCCCTTCTTCAATTCGGTCGCCATGAGTCCGGACAACATTTCGAATCTCTATAAAATGAGACGAATTTGTAACACTTCGTAAAAAAAATCTCTCTTTAGCCCTCGGCGAAGCTCTCCGGCCACGCCAAGGCCTCAGCGGTAGGACCCCCAAAGATGGAAGCCAGCGGCCCTTCTTCAAGTCGGGGTAAAGTTCGTACAGCGGACTTCGAACCCTTTCTTCGCGGCCCTTCCACTTGAGTCCTCTCCGAAGAGGCAGAGGATGAGAAGACCGGTTTTGGAGTCAGTGCAGTAATGGGCAGTGCAGCCCCAGAGGCAGTTTTTTGCCTCTTCGGCTCTTTGTCAGCAGTAGAGGCCGGACCGGTTGCCTTTTGCCTCTTCGGCACCTTCTCGGCAAGGGGCTTGGCCAAACTGCTTCAGCATATTCATCGCTTGACGAGTCAAACTCGACTGAACCTCAGACAAGCTCGGACTCTGTATACATCCGTGTTACCATAGGGATACCCTTGACCAGGTCTTCGAGCCCATCCAAGTATACAGTCGGAGGATGACGAATTACGGACTCAACCCCCCTCCATGGGAACTTGGAAGCCCCAGTCCTATTATAGTAAAAAAAAAGCGGGACTGCTACTTCAGCCACTTCGATTTGCACTTAGCCTTAAAATCCCTAATAGGGGTGAGAAAGAACCAGGACCCTTCCCTCTTAAATTGAAAGAACCTTAGCGCTAAGTCTAAGGAAATCTCGTATCCGGCTACCAACACTTCGGAGGCAAATGCGGTCAAATGCCTCCAAGATTTCGGAGTCACCTGACCGAGGGGGAGCTTAAATTTATCTAGCAGTTCCGCAAAAACAGAATAAAGCGGAAACCGAAGCCCGCGTACTAAGCAGGCTTCATAAACCGTAGCATATCCTTCGGGCGGAGAATCTGCCCTATCGTCTTCACCGGGAACAATAATAGTTCCCCCGGCAAATGATACTGATGGAATAAAGAACTTACGGTGTCCTCACTAAGGCACGACCTAAAATTATCAACAGAAATCAATACCGCCATTTTTCCGGCCGCTACCAGTAAGGTTTGACAACTCCACTATTTTCCCTTCCTCCCTATCACTACCCGACAATGGACTTGAAGAAGAAGACATCACTTACTTGTTAATGCAGAAAGATGGATTACAACAGATAAGAATTCTCCGATTTTTCGCGAGTACACCAATGGGTAAAGCTTGAATTTTGCAGAGAAATTGCGAAATAGAGAGGATGAGAAAAGTTTGAAATAAAGCAGAGATAGAGTTTTTATCAAAACCCACGCGACGATTCGAATCCCGCTTTTTCGGGATTCCAACCGTCACATTAAATGCGAAGAAACATATAGTGTACGCTAGTACACGTTAGCAAGTCTCTACTCCGGCATGACCGAAGTGCCCAGCAATTCCGAAGTGCCCAGACATTCCGCCGTACCTAGCAATCCCGAAGTGCCCTACGACATTACATCACTTTTTGGGAGGGGTAGTGATGGGATACGGAACGAAATCCCTCGAGCCCATTGGAAGGCCCATTTAATTCGGCCCATTAACAGCACAGGCTAGAGAGAAGCGGTCCAACCCATTGCAATCCGATAACAAATGCAGTTCGGTAATGTACTCCTGTTCAAAGCCCTCAAACCGAATCCA
>JAOWBJ010137961.1:0-12681 GCA_028566335.1 Monarda citriodora | reverse complement strand
GAGGACTCGTCGTCCAAGAGATAAACTTAAAGCCCCTCTTCGTTTGGATATTTAATTCGTGAAGTATATCTTGTAATTTTTGTTTATTCGATGGAAACTATATTTTTTGAGTCGAGCGTTTACAAGTTCACCCCGGATTTTCTTATCGGTTCTTTCCCGGGTTAGGGTTAGGTCGAACCGTCTAGATTAGGTATAAATAGGGCTTATCTTTTTCGTAGAGAACTTATGCATGAACTACGAATTATTTTGGCCGCTTGAAGCGCCTCTTTTCAGCCCTAAACTATCTTCTTCTTCGACTTGAGTGCGACTCAAGCCGTTTTTTTCTTCTTCTTCATCGCCGACGAGCCTTGCGAAGGTCGTTCGTTTTCTCAGTTTGATCGTTGGGGTTGCAATACCTTAACAATTGGTGCTCTCGTTCCCGAATTCATGGAGAAGAATAATAACTCGGCGGCACAACCCTCATCGCGCGTTCTGACGGGCGCCAACGTGCAACCGATTTTCAGTGGCAACTCACGCCGCTACACAACATCAGCGGGCAAAGGAATTCTACCCTCACCTTCATGGCAGCCATTGGACGACGAGGTCACGGCTTCGAAATTACACCCCATGCACGGGGAAGACGGTGAGGAATTTCTGGACCAGTCCACCGGTGGTATCGACAAGATCTTGGCCCGTTTTGACAGATTGGAGGCTCGACTGTCCAACCATGACCGCCGATTTGATCGACTAGAGAGGCAGACTCGACAACATCATATTTGGGGTTATGACGAACTGGATCAGTATGACACGGGAGACCCTTCCCCGGATTTCAATTACGATCGCAGCATTGACGATGTTAGTCGCGCTCGTAATGGGGAGGACCGTTGGAGACGTAGAGTTTTTCATACAGCACCGCACCCACGACCACAACGCGGCCGAGGGCAACGCATACATCGACGATAACAGGTCCGTTGGGGTGACGGGGTGCGTGATTACAGAGACGATGACCCCTGGGATTATCGTGATGATCAGGAGGTGCGGGAACAGAGGGATTACCCGCGAGGCCTTATGATGGAGCCCCCCCGTTTCGATGGTTCCGACGCCACAAACTGGATCGCCCGAGTACAGTATTATTTTGATCACCTGGCTATGCCGGATTATGATCGTATGCATTATGTGGTCACGTTGTTTCAACCGCCAACTTCAGAATGGATTTTTCAGTATCGATCTTCTCACCGTCGGGCGACGTGGACACAATTCTTGGAAGATGTATGCCACCGTTTTGATCCACAGAGCTACCAGAATTATATAGGTCCGTTGTCTAAATTGGTGCAGACAGGTACCGTAGCAGACTATCATGCCATGTTTGAGCGTTATCTCAATCGAATCGATAACCTTCCCGATTCCACTCTCTTACCGATGTTCTCGCCGGATTGAAAGATAACATTCAGGAAAAAGTTGAATTGCATCAGCCTCAGACGCTTTCTGAGGCCATGGCTATTGCCTTACGGTTAGGCACCGCTCAGGAGATCCATCAGTCCCAAGCTTCGCACTCAAGATGGCCGAATCGTGATACGAAGCCTTCGTCTTTGAGCTCGCCTGCCACACAGACCCAGGCCCCTACGTCGTCGCCAATCAAGATGGGCCAAGAGAGCGGATTTAAACCAATTTGTGTTTCTAATTCGGAGAAAGCGGAACGGGCTAAACAAGGTCTGTGTTTTCATTGTCCCGAGAAGTGGAGTTTTGGTCACGTTTGCAAAGAAAAGGTCTTAATCTATGTAGGAGATGAGAATGATATAATCGGTGACACCGAAGACGTGCTAGAATCAGGGGATGAGGTGATCCAGGAGGATTTGTCGCACTTAAAGTCGTTAGCCGGAGGCGTCCGACCTCGCCCGTTTCAGGTGGCGGGACTTATCGAGGGAGTGAAGGTTAAGGTGTTGATCGACTCTGGTAGTACACACGATTTCCTTCACTCGACGTGGGCTGAGAAGCTTCGTCTCCCTCTCTCCCCAGTTCGACCGTTCAGAGTATATGTTGGCAACGGAGCTTCGATTGTATGTTCGCATGTTGTTCAGAAGGCGAAATTAATGGTGCAAGAGGCGGAGTTTCAGCTTGATCTGCACGTACTTGATATTCATGGGACTGACTTCATTTTAGGGATGGCGTGGTTGGAGTCGTTAGGGACTATTTCAACTGATTTCGTCAAGAAAACACTCGCCTTCTCACTAAAGGGCAAGCAAATTACAATCCAGGGTCACACGTCGTCACCGAAGGAAATAAGCATGCACTCCTAGTTCTTATTGAAGTCTTTTTCCAGCGGAGATGAATTTTATGAAGTGTTGCAATTAACTTCTGGAGAGGAGCAGGTTACTTCGGCAGCAGTGGATTTTCCACCAGATCTTCCTCCTCCAATTCGCACGGTGTTGGAACAGTTTACTTCGGTATTTGAGCTACCGCGGGGGATGCCTCCGCCACGCAAGTTCGATCATCGCATACATCTTCTACCGAATTTGAAGCCCGTGAATGTTCGCCCATATCGATACCCTTATTATCAGAAGAACGAGATCGAGAAGCAGGTGAATGACATGTTGGAGCAAGGCATAATACAGCGCAGTCAGAGTTCTTTCTCTTCACCAGTGTTGTTGATCCGGAAGAAAGATGGCACTTTTAGATTTTGCATCGATTATAGGGCACTTAATATGGTGACGGTTCCGGATCACTTCCCCATTCCGACAGCAGACGAACTATTTGATGAGTTGGGCGCGGCGCACTATTTTTCGAAGCTGGATTTACGGTCCGGATATCATCAAATTAGGATGCACGCTGATGACACATTCAAAACGGCATTCAGAACACACGACGGCCATTTTGAGTTCCTCGTCATGTCGTTCGGCTTGACAAACGCGCTATCTACTTTTCATTCGGCCATGAACAGTATTTTCCGACCACTACTACGGCGGTGTGTGATCATTTTTTTCGACGATATTCTGGTTTACAGCCCGGATTTGGAGACACACTCGTCTCATCTGGCCGCGGTGTTGGAGATTTTGCAGCAGAACAGCTTCTTTGTCAAAATGTCGAAGTGCTCTTTTTGTAGCACTACGGTGGAGTACTTGGGACATTTCATTACGGAGGGAGTATTGAAGGCAGATCCTTCAAAGATCGATGCAATGACATCTTGGCCAACTCCGAAGTCGATCAAGCAGCTACGTGGATTCTTGGGTCTCACAGGTTACTATCGATGTTTTGTCTCTAATTATGCGATGATTGCAGCCCCGTTAATAGATTTGCTTAAAAATGATTCATTCATTTGGTCTTCGGAGGCCGACATTGCTTTCGCCCAGTTGAAGAAGGCGATGGTGTTTGCACCGGAGTTGAGTTTACCAAACTTCGACAAAACTTTCTATGTCGAAATAGATGCCTCGGATGTTGGGATAGGAGCCGTGCTAGTACAGGATCAGCACCCTATCGCGTTTTACAATAAAAAAATTAGGTCCACGTCGCCGAGTGGCGTCAACATATCACAATGAACTATACGCGATAGTCGAGGGGGTGCAAAAGTGGAGGCAATATTTACTTGGTCGGGAGTTTGTGATTCGTAGTGACCAAAAAAGTTTGAAAGAATTGCTTCAACAAGTTGTTCAGACGTCGGCTCAACAATTGTACGTGAGGAAGTTAATGGGGTATCATTTCCGTATCGAGTATAACCAATCGAGTTTTTGATGCTCTTTCTCGGCGCGAGTCTTTGCCTGACTCTACGCCCGCTGATACTTCCCGGAGCGAGGAGAGGGACACCACGCAATTATTCAGGTTGGCTTCGCAACCTCAGTCTCTCCTCATCGAAAAATTGAAGGCAGAGACGTCTTCTTTCAAAGATTTGCAAGCATTGGCAGCTGATATACATAAGGGATCTACACCCTCTCATTTATCTTATGTCGATGGCCTCATTTATTATAATCGACGAATTCTATTAAGTCCAGACTCGGAATGCATTCCTCAGTTTTTGGAAGAATTCCACGCCACCCCACTGGCCGGCCATCCCGGGTGCGACAGAACTTTTCGCTTGCTTGCATCGGTATTCTATTGGCCGAAGATAAGAAAAACAGTGAAATCTTTTGTGGCTCCGTGTGCAGTTTGCCAGTCCACGAAGTATTCTACGCAGAAGCCTCAGGGCTTGCGACAACCTCTACCAATTCCGACACAGGTTTGGGACGACGTGTCCATGGATTTTATTACGGGCCTTCCACCATCGAAGGGATTTACCGCAATTATGGTTGTGGTCGACCGACTCTCGAAGTATGCGTACTTCGCGCCTCTTCCGACGCGTTTCGATGCTTTGAAAGTGGCACGGCTGTTTGTTCATAATGTGGTACGGCATCACGGATTTCCAAAAACATTAGTTTCGGATAGAGATTCGATTTTTTTTAATGCAACTTGGGAGGAGATGTTTCGGCTGAGCGGGACGAAATTACACTTTTCGACAGCATATCACCCGCAGTCAGATGGTCAAACGGAGGTTCGGAATCGAGGGTTGGAACAGTATCTGCGTGCTTTCGCAGCCGATAACCCATCTAAATGGAGTTCTTTTCTTCCATGGGCTGAATTTGCACTTAATTGTTTTCATCATGAAGGTTTGGGAACTTCCCCTTTTCGTGCTTTATATGGCAGGGAACCTCCGTCGCTTGTTACACCTACACCATCTTCTCTCACACCCTCGGATGTATTGGAGATGATTCGTCAACATGGGGAGTTGTTGACGACATTACGCAAGAATCTTTCGCGTGCCCAACACGTATGCGGGACTCCGCAAATAAACATCGGTGACATGTTGAATTTGAGGTGGGAGAATTCATTTGGCTCAAGCTGCAGCCCCACTGACAGCACTCAGTTGCTCGTCCTTCTTCGGCAAAACTCGCTCGACGATACTATGGTCCATTTGAGGTGTTGGAGAGAGTTGGACCAGTGGCGTATCGGCTGTGTTTGCCATTGGGCAGCCGCATTCATGACGTTTTTCACGTCAATTTGCTTCGTGAGTTCGTGGATGGTCTCGGTACGCAAGAACCAGTGCCTTTGCCGGAGGATTTTGAAGAGGGTCAGCCCCTATCACTCCCTGTTGGTATTATTGATTCTAAAATTATTTTGCAGGAAGGAAAACCAGTGGAGTACGTGCTTGTTCGTTGGACTTCGAATGGCGGCGATCCTTCGTGGGAGCCAAAGAAAGTCATTATGCGTCATTTCCCTGACTTGCGACTTGAGGACAAGTCGGTTCTTGAGAGGGGAGGGATTGATACGGATGACACATCACAGCTCAAGGATGACGTGGGATATGAGGATCAACAAACCAAACTAGTAGAGGAAAGGGATGACACGGTGGATGCGAGAAGGATTCTTCGTCCAAGAGATAAACTTAAAGCCCCTCTTCGTTTGGATATTTAATTCGTGAAGTATATCTTGTAATTTTCGTTTATTCGTTGGAAACTATATTTTTTGAGTCGAGCGTTTACAAGCTCACCCCGGGTTTTCTTGTCGGTTCTTTCCCGGGTTAGGGTTAGGTCGAACCGTCTAGATTAGGTTTCTTTTTCTTTATAAATAGGGCTAAACTTTGTTTTGGAGACTTATGCAGGAACTACGTATTACTTTGGCCGCTTGAAGCGCCTATTTCAGCCCTAATCTCTCTTCTTCTTCGACTTGAGTGCGACTCAAGTCGTTCTTCTCTTCTTCTTCCTCGTCGACGCGCCTTGCGAAGGTTGTTGGTTTTACTTTGTTTGATCGTTGGGGTTGCAATACCCTAACAATTGGTGCTCTCGTCCCGAATTCATGGAAAAGGATGCGCAATCCACATTACCGCCATCGTCGTCCGTTGCGACTGGTGCCAACGCTCAGCCCATCGCGGTTGGTCAGTCACAACGCCATTCTTCTTCGTCCGGCAAGGGCATTCTCGGACACGCCTCGTGGCCTTTAAGGGATGAATCCCCGTCTCCCTTGGAATTACCACCCATATACCCTGTGCATGATGGCGGCAAACCTTTGGAGAATTCAGCCGGAGGTATCGATCGTATTTTGGCTCAATTTGATCGCTTGGAGGCCCACCTTGATGGGCACGATCGTCGCTTCGATCGGCTGGAGGTGCAGACTCGCCGGAATCTCGTACCCGTGGATGACAACGACGACACGGGTGACCCTCCCCCGGAATTCAATTACGATCACGGTGGCATGGAGTATGGCCACGTTCGTGATGGGGAGGATCGTTGGCGGCGAGGATTCTTCCACGGTCCGCAACGGTCATGGTGTGGTCGTGGCCGTCGCCCTAATATGCCACCACTCAACAGACGTCACCAATGGCGCGACAGGGACCGTGACTACAGAGATGATGATAATTGGAACGGGTGGGATTATTGTGGTGGTGAGGGCCATGAACGCAGACAACAAGGACTTCTGGATCGTTGAGATTACCCACGGGGATTAAAGATGGAGCCTCCCCGTTTTGATGGTTCCGATGCCGCGAATTGGATCGCGCGTATGCAGTATTATTTCGACCACCTCGACATGCCTGATGTCGATCGTATACACTACGTCGTCATGCTTTTTCAACCTCCAGCCTCCGATTGGGTCTTTAACTATAGGGCGTCAAGTCGTATGGTAATGTGGACGCAGTTCTTGGAAGATGTCCGCCATAGATTTGATCCTCAAAGCTATCAGAACTACATAGGCCCATTGTCCAAGTTTGTGCAAACAGGCACAGTGGCGGACTACCATGCTACTTTCGAACGTTATCTCAACCGTATAGAAGGCCTGCCCGAGTCGGCACTACTGCCGATGTTCATGGCTGGTTTGAAAGATAATATTCAGGAGAAGGTGGAGTTGCACCATCCCCAATCGCTCTCGGAAGCCATGGCGATTGCCTTACGGTTAGGCACCGCTCAGGAGATCCGTCAGTCCCACGCTTCGCGCTCACGATGGCCGAATCGTGATACGAAATCTTCGTCGTTGAGCTTGCCTGCCACACAGACCCAGCCCCCGACTTCGTCGCCCATCAAGATGGGCCGAGAGAGTGGATTTAAGCCAATTCGCGTGTCTAATTCGGAGAAAGCGGAATGGGCTAAACAAGGTCTGTGTTTTCACTGTCCCGAGAAGTGGAGTTTTGGTCACGTTTGCAAAGAAAAGATTTTAATATACGCAGGAGATGAGAATGATATAGTCGGTGACACCGAAGAAATGCCAGAATCAGGGGATGAGGTGATCCAGGAGGATTTGTCGCACTTAAAGTCATTAGCCGGAGGCATCCGGCCTCGCCCGTTTCAGGTGGCAGGACTTATAGAGGGCGTGAAGGTTAAGGTGTTGATCGACTCTGGTAGTACACACGATTTCCTTCACTCGACGTGGCCTGAGAAGCTACGTCTCCCTCTCTCCCCAGTTCGACCCTTCCGAGTTTATGTTGGTAATGGATCTTCGATTATCTGTTTGCATGTTGTTCGGAAGGCGAAATTAATGGTGCAGAGGCAGAGTTTCAGCTTGACCTGCACGTACTTGATATTCATGGGACTGACGTCATTTTAGGGATGGTTTGGTTGGAGTCGCTGGGGACTATTTCAGTTGATTTCATCAAGAAAACACTCGCCTTCACGCTTAATGGCAAGCAAATTACAATCCAGGGTCACACGTCTTCACCAAAGGAAATAAGCATGCACTCTTTGTTCTTATTGAAGTCTTTTTCCAGCGGAGATGAATTTTATGAAGTTTTGCAATTAAATTCTGGAGAGGAGCTGGTGTCTTCGGCAACAGTGGATTTCCCACCAGATCTTCCTCCTCCAATTCGCACGGTGTTGGAATAGTTTACCTCGGTATTTGAGCTACCGCAGGGGATGCCCCCGCCACGCGAGTTTGATCATCGCATATACCTTCTACCGAATTCGAAGCCAGTGAATGTTCGCCCGTATCGCTACCCTTATTATCAGAAGAACGAGATCGAGAAGAAGGTGAATGACATGTTGGAGCAGGGCATAATACAGCGCAGTCATAGTTCTTTCTCCTCACCAGTGTTGTTGATCCGGAAGAAAGATGGCACTTTTCGATTTTTCATCGATTATAGGGCCCTTAATATAGTGACGGTTCCGGATCACTTCCTCATTCCGACAGCAGACGAACTATTTGATGAGCTGGGCGCGGCGCGCTATTTTTCGAAGCTAGATTTACGGTCCGGATATCATCAAATTAGGATGCACGTTGATGACACTTTTGAAACGGCATTCAGAACTCACGACGGCCATTTTGAGTTCCTCGTCATGCCGTTTGGCTTGACAAACGCACCATCTACTTTTCAGCCGGCCATGAACAGTATTTTCCGACCACTACTACGGCGGTGTGTGATCATTTTTTTCGACGATATTCTGGTTTACAGCCCGGATTTGGAGACACACTCGTCTCATCTGGCCGCGGTGTTGGAGATTTTGCAGCAGAACAGCTTCTTTGTCAAAATGTCGAAGTGCTCTTTTTGTAGCACTACGGTGGAGTACTTGGGACATTTCATTACGGAGGGAGTATTGAAGGCAGATCCTTCAAAGATCGATGCAATGACATCTTGGCCAACTCCGAAGTCGATCAAGCAGCTACGTGGATTCTTGGGTCTCACAGGTTACTATCGATGTTTTGTCTCTAATTATGCGATGATTGCAGCCCCGTTAATAGATTTGCTTAAAAATGATTCATTCATTTGGTCTTCGGAGGCCGACATTGCTTTCGCCCAGTTGAAGAAGGCGATGGTGTTTGCACCGGAGTTGAGTTTACCAAACTTCGACAAAACTTTCTATGTCGAAATAGATGCCTCGGATGTTGGGATAGGAGCCGTGCTAGTACAGGATCAGCACCCTATCGCGTTTTACAATAAAAAAATTAGGTCCACGTCGCCGAGTGGCGTCAACATATCACAATGAACTATACGCGATAGTCGAGGGGGTGCAAAAGTGGAGGCAATATTTACTTGGTCGGGAGTTTGTGATTCGTAGTGACCAAAAAAGTTTGAAAGAATTGCTTCAACAAGTTGTTCAGACGTCGGCTCAACAATTGTACGTGAGGAAGTTAATGGGGTATCATTTCCGTATCGAGTATAACCAATCGAGTTTTTGATGCTCTTTCTCGGCGCGAGTCTTTGCCTGACTCTACGCCCGCTGATACTTCCCGGAGCGAGGAGAGGGACACCACGCAATTATTCAGGTTGGCTTCGCAACCTCAGTCTCTCCTCATCGAAAAATTGAAGGCAGAGACGTCTTCTTTCAAAGATTTGCAAGCATTGGCAGCTGATATACATAAGGGATCTACACCCTCTCATTTATCTTATGTCGATGGCCTCATTTATTATAATCGACGAATTCTATTAAGTCCAGACTCGGAATGCATTCCTCAGTTTTTGGAAGAATTCCACGCCACCCCACTGGCCGGCCATCCCGGGTGCGACAGAACTTTTCGCTTGCTTGCATCGGTATTCTATTGGCCGAAGATAAGAAAAACAGTGAAATCTTTTGTGGCTCCGTGTGCAGTTTGCCAGTCCACGAAGTATTCTACGCAGAAGCCTCAGGGCTTGCGACAACCTCTACCAATTCCGACACAGGTTTGGGACGACGTGTCCATGGATTTTATTACGGGCCTTCCACCATCGAAGGGATTTACCGCAATTATGGTTGTGGTCGACCGACTCTCGAAGTATGCGTACTTCGCGCCTCTTCCGACGCGTTTCGATGCTTTGAAAGTGGCACGGCTGTTTGTTCATAATGTGGTACGGCATCACGGATTTCCAAAAACATTAGTTTCGGATAGAGATTCGATTTTTTTTAATGCAACTTGGGAGGAGATGTTTCGGCTGAGCGGGACGAAATTACACTTTTCGACAGCATATCACCCGCAGTCAGATGGTCAAACGGAGGTTCGGAATCGAGGGTTGGAACAGTATCTGCGTGCTTTCGCAGCCGATAACCCATCTAAATGGAGTTCTTTTCTTCCATGGGCTGAATTTGCACTTAATTGTTTTCATCATGAAGGTTTGGGAACTTCCCCTTTTCGTGCTTTATATGGCAGGGAACCTCCGTCGCTTGTTACACCTACACCATCTTCTCTCACACCCTCGGATGTATTGGAGATGATTCGTCAACATGGGGAGTTGTTGACGACATTACGCAAGAATCTTTCGCGTGCCCAACACGTATGCGGGACTCCGCAAATAAACATCGGTGACATGTTGAATTTGAGGTGGGAGAATTCATTTGGCTCAAGCTGCAGCCCCACTGACAGCACTCAGTTGCTCGTCCTTCTTCGGCAAAACTCGCTCGACGATACTATGGTCCATTTGAGGTGTTGGAGAGAGTTGGACCAGTGGCGTATCGGCTGTGTTTGCCATTGGGCAGCCGCATTCATGACGTTTTTCACGTCAATTTGCTTCGTGAGTTCGTGGATGGTCTCGGTACGCAAGAACCAGTGCCTTTGCCGGAGGATTTTGAAGAGGGTCAGCCCCTATCACTCCCTGTTGGTATTATTGATTCTAAAATTATTTTGCAGGAAGGAAAACCAGTGGAGTACGTGCTTGTTCGTTGGACTTCGAATGGCGGCGATCCTTCGTGGGAGCCAAAGAAAGTCATTATGCGTCATTTCCCTGACTTGCGACTTGAGGACAAGTCGGTTCTTGAGAGGGGAGGGATTGATACGGATGACACATCACAGCTCAAGGATGACGTGGGATATGAGGATCAACAAACCAAACTAGTAGAGGAAAGGGATGACACGGTGGATGCGAGAAGGATTCTTCGTCCAAGAGATAAACTTAAAGCCCCTCTTCGTTTGGATATTTAATTCGTGAAGTATATCTTGTAATTTTCGTTTATTCGTTGGAAACTATATTTTTTGAGTCGAGCGTTTACAAGCTCACCCCGGGTTTTCTTGTCGGTTCTTTCCCGGGTTAGGGTTAGGTCGAACCGTCTAGATTAGGTTTCTTTTTCTTTATAAATAGGGCTAAACTTTGTTTTGGAGACTTATGCAGGAACTACGTATTACTTTGGCCGCTTGAAGCGCCTATTTCAGCCCTAATCTCTCTTCTTTTTCGACTTGAGTGCGACTCAAGTCGTTCTTCTCTTCTTCTTCCTCGCCGACGCGCCTTGCGAAGGTCGTTGGTTTTACTTTGTTTGATCGTTGGGGTTGCGATACCCTAACAGGTACATGTATTAAAATGATTCATATCCATATTTTATGTTTGGTATATTAGCATATGGGTATCAACATGAATTTGCATGATATACTTGATATATCAATATCTCCTTTTGTAGCCTTTTTTCATATACCAATATTAAAAGATACCATTTATTTCTTTTTCTACCCGCATTAAAGCAATTTAAAACTCATATTTTTATTGAGGATATCTTGCCCACAGAAAGCAGAATGGTAAAAGGGTTTCAAACAAGATTTGCTGATACTTGTTGATAGTCCTCTAGAGAATTGTACGTAACTGAACCTTAAATATACCATATATGTATCCACACTAATTATCCGAGTCTTGTGGTCTAGTGGCAACAGGTGGTCATATCAAAGCATCTCTTAGTAAAAGGTCCTTAGTATATTGGTGTGTGGTTAATAGTGAGGTCCTGAGTTCGATTCCCACCACCAGCATGTTGGTGTGTGGTTTATAGTGATATTATTATTTGGGGATTTCGTGTTGGTTAATAGTGAGGTCCTGAGTTCGATTCCCACTACCAGCATGTTGGTGTGTGGTTAATAGTGATATTATTATTTGGGGATTTCGTGTTGTCTATAACGAAATTATGACTTAGCTAAATTTTAATATGGCTGGACTTTTATTTTTACATGTATACTACTACTTTTTTTTGGGCCTCATTCCGTCGTGAGCCCTATTAATAGTGATATTATTATTTGGGGATTTTGTGTTGTCTATAACGAAATTATGGCTTAGCTAAATTTTAATATGGTTGGACTTTTATTTTTACATGTATACTACTACTTTTTTTTTGGCCTCATTCCGTCGTAGGCCCTATTAATAGTGATATTATTATTTGAGGATTTCGTGTTGTCTATAACGAAATTATGGCTTAGCTAAATTTTAATATGGTTGGATTTTTATTTTTACATGTATACTATTACTTTTTTTTTGGGCCTCATTCCGTCGTGGGCCCTAAGTGACCGCTTCTCTCGCTTATCCTCAGAACTAACCCTGTCTATATTGAACATAACGCGGATAATTTAAGTGGAACGTGGGAAGTAATTATTGCCGAAGCAACTCTGAATATAATAGAATTGAGGTTGGGCTAAAGAATGAAAGCGGAAAGATGAGGCTTTACAATCTTTAGTCCCACCACCCGCCGCCGCAACTACAAAGGCCACCGCCTCTCCTCCATTGTTTCATTATCGTGGCCCCACATCTTACCTCCACAACCTGCCTACTACGAATATTTATGCAATTAGATCTGTACATTTTTTATGTGCCATCCAAATCGGTCGAACCGGGTGATCTTGTTGGAATTTTAAACAAATAGGAATGAAGATACTAACTCGATCTTATGAGATTAATCTTGTTTGGGTTTGACATACAAACCAATAAAATTGAGAATATGTGATTGTGATTAATTGTAATAAGAAAGTTAATTGTAGTCAAATATTTTTTGTCATATTTGAAAATAAGATTAATAAATACAACGGATTAAAATG
>JAOWBJ010137960.1:0-17994 GCA_028566335.1 Monarda citriodora | reverse complement strand
CCTCAAGCAATGGGAAGCCTTAAGACTAACATGCTTGCCAATTAAGCTAGACCTTTCATTTTGTTAAAGTCTGACAATTTTTTTATGTATTTATAGTTGAACCGGTTTTGACACATACAATCGGACCGGTTTACCGGCCGCGTCCCGGTCCGATTGATTCAACCTGCCGATCCGGTCCGGTTGTGAAAACACTGGTTTTTCTAGATGTTTCTTTATTGTATGTCAAAACATTAATATTTGAGAAAATAGCATTATCATTAAAATTGGGAGGCAAGTGAAAGAAGAGTAAGTAAGAGATGTAAAAGGAGTACGTGGCACAGTGTTACAGCCTCCAACTCATCAATTAAGTACTCCTTCCATTCTGACGACGCGATCAGTTTATTTTTTTGTATTTTTAAATACGTATTTATATCGAATTTTAATATGAGTTTTGCAATATAATAGCGTGCGACCTATATACTTCATAATGTGCTCCTTGAGCGACAGTGAGATCTACATTAAATTTTGCAGGAAATAAACAATCGATTATGTGCGGATGTGGCTGAAATTTATATTTTAATAGTACTAACATGTGTTGGTGATATTATTTGAGGGAATATCTAGTGTAGCTAGTATAGGTATTCAATAGTTTTTGTTACCCACATATTCAAAGGCTAAAATAAGTCACTACATGTTCATCATTGTAAGAGTTTCTTACTCGTTTTTTTTTCTTCCTCCATCATGCCATTATATGATCGTCATATGAACTAGTATGATGTTCGTGTGTTCCGTCGGATATAATTAATACTAAATCAAATTATTAACATTAATAATAAAAGTTGGCAATTAATTTTTTTTTAAAAAAATTGGCCGAACCCACAAGTCGGACCGTACCAAATAATATCACCACTATTAACCACACGCCAACATGCTGGCGGTGGGAATCAAACTAAGAATCTCTCACTTAATATCACCACTTGTTGCCACTAGGCCACAAGGCTCGGATTTGGCAATTAATTAAGAGTTTAGGGTTTATGATGTAGGTTGTTTATATCGTTAGATGGGAAGATAATTTGTATTATTATTTTATAACAATTTTTATTTTTTTGGGTGGAGGGTAGTTTGGTAATTTCACATATAAATATTGTGCAACACTTTCTAGTTTTTTGGTAATTTCGCATAAATTGTTAAATATTAAAAAAAAATGAATATTCTATATGAAAAATCTAATGAATATTCTATATGAAAAATCTATGTATATTTTAAAAGGTAGTTGATATGTCTTTTGTCTAATTTATTCATTATAAGATTACAGATTGCTAAACCCACCATCATTTTGTAGTGAATTGATATCTATTCACTACCGCAAATGTGTATATTTTTGTATTTTCTGGGTTTTGTAATTTGTATTTGGTTTTCTGATATAGATGTACTTGAAAAATGGAAATGATCGAACTATGAATATCAATCTTCAATGGAACAGTATCGATAGTATGAGAAATAGAAAGAGAGAGAGGAAAGAGGGAGAGAGAAGATAGGAGGAAAAACTTCATTCATTTCTTGCCTTCCAAACAACGAAATCCCCCATATATAAAAAAGACTCGATCTAAGACCCTACGCTAGCTCGACTTAATCCTACCCCCGGGAAAGAGCCAGCTGAGAAAACCCGGATGGAGCCGACAGTAAAAGGCTCTAAATAAACAGCAACAATAAAAACTCGGAAATGAACAATTAAAACGTGAAACAACAAATACGACTTTAACAATAACCAGCCGCGGACACGTGTAAGGCTTAGATCATATCGCCCCTTTTCTCTCCTTCGCGATCCAATTCATCCCCAAATCAGCTCCTGTTCCTTCTAGCCCTAACTCCGATTTCTCTCCTCCGCCCATACCCTCTGTCTCCACCTCATGAATCATCACATTACTCCCCCCAATTTGAGATCCTTGACCGCAAGGATCAGTCAAGCCGAAAGCTTTACGCAAAAAGGTCGCATCTTCCCAAGTACAGATACTGTTGTCGTCCGGTGACCAGCGCACCAACCATTGAAGCACCGACAATCCTTTACGGTGAACGAAACGGCGATCCAAAATTGCAACCGGATTGATCTGGAAGAGACCAGATTCATCCACTACAGGCAGCTCACGAACAGGTACAACATCTTTCCCCAGACATTTTTTGAGTTTGGATATGTGAAAAACCGGATGTACTTTAGAGGAATCTGGGAGATCTAATCTGTATGCCACTTTACCCACCCTCTCTAAAATACGAAATGGACCATAGAATCGCGCAGATAGTTTGAGATTTTTGCGTAGAGCTACTGTAGATTGACGATAGGGCTGTAAACGGACGAAGACCATCTCCCCGACCTGAAACTCCTTCTCTTCCCTATGCTTATCTGCGAATTGTTTCATACGCCCCTGTGCCAGTAATAAATTTTCCCTTAACTGCTTCATAAACTCCTGTCGATTGGCCATAAGGGTAGAAGCCTCATCTGCATGTGTACCCAAATAGGAATCCAGAGAATAATGGGGTGGTTTATACCCATAAAGGGCTTGAAAAGGGGTAACTTTCAAGCTCGTGTGATAGTTTGTGTTATACCAAAACTCGGCTAAAGGCAGCCACTTGGTCCAAACCCTAGGAGAATCACCAACCATGCATCTTAGATAATTCTCTAGGCATTGATTCACTCTCTCTGTTTGCCCATCTGTCTGGGGGTGGTAAGCAGAGGAAAAGAGTAGAGAGGTACCCAATAATTTGAATAAAGCCTTCCAAAATGAACTTGTAAAAATTATGTCTCTATCTGAAACTATAGAAACTGGCGCACCATGTAACTTATAGATAGTATCCAAAAATATTTGAGCTACAGATTCAGCTGTAAAAGGGTGTGACAGAGCAATAAAGTGTGCATATTTAGTAAATCTGTCCACAACTACTAAAATGACTGACTTACCCGCAGATTTGGGTAGACCTTCGATGAAATCCAAGGAGATATGGCTCCAAGCTTCATGTGGCACAGGAAGGGGTTGTAGAAGGCCCGGAGTCTGCCCAGTTAAAGGTTTGTTCCTCTGACAAACCTCACAACATTGAATTAATTTGATTACTGCATTCTTCATCCCACACCAATAGAAACATCTCTTTAACCGCATATAAGTAGCTTGTATACCCGAATGTCCCCCAACTGATGATCCATGAACCTCCAAAATAATTGAATCTCTAAGAGCATGGTCCAATCCAATAACCACCCTGTTCTTATACCTCAACAACCCTTCTGTAACTGAATATTCTGGAAATGAACTGGAATCCACGGCTTTTGCAGTAAAAATCTTTTGAATCCCCTCATCCCCAACATAACTCTGCAAAGCCCTTTGAATCCAAAGGGGAGTAATAGTGGATATAGCACTACAATCAGGGTAAAATGTAGGATGCCTAGAAAGGGCATCAGCTGCCTTATTCTCTGAACCACTCTTGAACTGTATTTCATAATTGAGTCCCAACAATTTAGTCAACCATTTCTGCTGAATAGGACTGATAGACTTCTGATCTAATAGGTATTTCAAAGCTTGTTGGTCTGTCCTGATAATAAACTTGTTTCCTTGCAAATAATTTCTCCACTTTTGGACAGCCACAATCACGGCTAAAAACTCCTTCTCATATATGGATAAACCCTGATTCCTCACCCCTAAGGCTTTACTCAAAAAAGCTATAGGTTTACCCTCCTGCATAAGGACAGCCCCCAAACCCTTAGCACTTGCATCAGTTTCTACAATAAATGGGATAGAGAAGTTGGGTAGAGATAGCACAGGAGCTGTAGACATAGCATTTTTAAGAGTAACAAATGCAGAATCTGCTTCAGAATTCCAAATAAAAGAATCCTTCTGAAGCAGGGCAGTAAGGGGTGCACTCAACACTCCATAACCTTTGATAAATTTTCTATAGTACCCCGTTAAGCCTAGGAAACCCCTTAACTGCTTCACTGACCTTGGAGTTGGCCAAGATAGCATGCAAGCTATCTTATCAGGACAAGTAGATACACCTTCTCCAGAAATAATGTGGCCGAGGTATTCAACCTCAGTTTTCCCAAAACTGCATTTACTTCGTTTGGCAAAGAGAACATGCTGTCTTAATAATTGCAAAACAATTCTTAAATGGGTCTTATGATCCTCCCAAGTCTTACTATAGACTAAAATGTCATCGAAGAAAACCAATACACATTTGCGAAGATAATCTTGAAAAACATGATTCATCAAAGACTGAAATGTAGCCGGGGCATTACAAAGCCCAAAAGGCATAACAAGATACTCAAAATGTCCATGATGAGTACTAAAAGCAGTTAGGTATCTGTCCTCTGGTTTAACTAAGATTTGAAAGTAGCCCGATCTCAAATCAATCTTAGAAAAAAACTTAGCCCCATACAACTCATCCAATAACTCATCGATAACAGGAATTGGGTAATCATGTTTAACTGTGAGTGAGTTCAAATACCTGTAGTCGACACACATACGCCACGTATTGTCCTTCTTTTTAACTAGAATCACCGGGGAAGCAAAAGGGCTCCTGCTATGAGTAATCACACCAGCTGCTAAGAGTTCCCGAACAATCTTCTCAATTTCATCTTTGTTACTATGAGAAGTTCTGTACGGGTACTGGTGTTTAGGAATGCTACCCTCCTTAAGTGTAATATGGTGCTCAATTCCACGGCTAGGAGGTAATTCTGTAGGTTCCTCGAATATATCACCAAATTCAGTCAACAGAGGTTCTAACTCTCTGTCCAGTAGGTCAGTAGCACTGGACTCACCCACCACATAGATTTCTTCTATAGAATCTGTATCCAAATGCATCAAACAACTGAGATGAGGTCCAGTAATGAGATGGCAGTCCTCCAAAGAAGTAATGGCCTGTAATTGTACCCTTTCACCATTAAGAGTCACAGTGCAATGCATCTTAGCATAATCTAGCTCAATAGGGGTGCAAAATCTGAGCCAATCTCCACCCAAAATCATGTCACATCCCTTGTTTTTAAGCAAACGAGGGGAATACTGAAATTCATACCCCTGCACAGTCCAAGTGAAGTCAGTGGCCTTTTGAGCACTCAACAGCTTTTGGCCATTGGCCACCCTTACTAATAATGGCTTATCATCATCAATTCTGCAGCCCAATTTATGAGCAGTCCCTTCCTTAATAAAGCTCAGAGTACTACCCGAATCCAGAAGGATATTGAGCTTATGATTCCCTACCTCACCAATTATACGCATAGTTGTCAAGCCACACTCCCCAAGCATCGAGTGGACAGACATTTGTACTTCCTCTACCTCTTGTAATAAGTCAGCCTCCTCCTGTAAATCTTGATTCTGAGAATAAAGGAGCTCTTCAGCTTCTGTCATAACCATGTAAGAAATCCGTGTCTTACACCTATGTCCCGGCACAAACCTCTCATCACAATTGTAACACAGCCCACGTTCTCTTCGACTTGCCATTTCAGCTGCTGTAAGAAGCCGAGTGAATGGCTTAGCTGGTGGTTGAGTAGGAGGCTTAGGAGGGGTAGATACAGCTTCTGATCTCCTGAAATTAGAAGGATAGGGCGAGTAAGGCCTGACATGAGCCTTAAGGCGCTTAGAAATGGCCTCCAAAGTAGTGATCTGCTTGCGGCCAAGCTCAATAGCTTGGTCCAAAGTTTGGGGCTGGAACATTGTGATGGCACTCTGCAAATCCTCCGTTAACCCACTAAGAAAACTTGCCACAAAATATTCTTCCGTAAACCGACTGGAATCCTCCATCAAAAGGCAAGAACGCAATTCATCAAATCTCTCGACATAAGCATCATAAGTCCCAGTTTGACGCAATTTGTTGAACTCAACAATAATGTTTGATGCCCTCAAATCCTCAAATCGTGAAGATACCAGATCTACAAACTGCTTCCAATTCAGAATAACATCCCCTAAATTTAAATTCTGAAACCAAGATAGAGCTCTACCCTCAAAATACATGGAAGCCATGTGAACCTTTTGCACCTCCGATACTGAATTCATAACTTTAAAATAGTTATTACATTTAATAATCCATGAACGCGGGTTAGACCCATTGAAAACCGGAAAATCAAGTTTGGGTAAGGGTGTATGCACCACATTCTGTCCCGATCTACCCGACCCATGAGGAGATCCTAGAATTGAATTATCGCCCATGCCCGATTGATACCCAGAACTCATATTAGACAACTGCAATTGAATATCAGCGAGAACATTTGAGAATTTCTTCTCCATACCTGCAATTTGATCTGTGAGTTTCTGTTCAAGTGCAGATCTGCTCAGACTTTCAGCCTTCAAGGAATTGTCAAGGAGACGCTGTGCTTCCAGAAGCTCTTTCAACCGAGTATTTTCAGCCATGGATCAACCTTGGATGATACCAAATGTAGTGAATTGATGTATATTCACTACCGCAAATGTGTATATTTTTGTATTTTCTGGATTTTGTAATTTGTATTTGGTTTTCTGATATTGATGTGCTATAAAAATGGAAATGATCGAACTGCAAATATTAATCTTCAATGGAACAGTACCGAAAGTATAAGAAATAGGGAGAGAGAGAGGAAAGAGGGAGAGAGAAGATAGGAGGAAAAACTTCATTCCTTTCTTGCCTTCCAAACAACGAAATCCCCAAATATAAAAGACTCGATCTAAGACCCTACGCTAGCTCGACTTAATCCTACCCCCGGGAAAGAGCCAGCTGAGAAAACCCGGATGGAGCCGACAGTAAAAGGCTCTAAATAAAACAACAACAATAAAATTCGGAAATAAACAATTAAAACGTGAAACCACAAATGCGACTTCAACCATCACCAGCCGCGGACACGTGTAAGGCTCAGATCATATCGCCCCTTTCTCTCCATCGCGATCCAATTTCATCCCCAAATCAGCTCCTGTTCCTTCTAGCCCTAACTCCGATTTCTCTCCTCCGTTCATACCTTCTGTCTCCACCTCCTGAATCATCACATTACTCCCCCCAATTTGAGATCCTTGACCGCAAGGATCAGCCAAGCCGAAAGCTTTACGCAAAAAGGTCGCGTCTTCCCAAGTACAAATACTGTTGCCGTCCGGTGACCAGCGCACCAACCATTGAAGCACCGACACTCCTTTACGATGAACGGAACGGCGATCCAAAATTGCAACCGGATTGATCTGGAAGAGACCAGATTCATCCACGACAGGCAGCTCACGAACAGGTATAACATCTTTCCCCAGACATTTTTTGAGTTTGGATATGTGAAAAACCGGATGTACTTTAGAGGAATCTGGGAGATCCAATCTGTATGCCACTTTACCCACCCTCTCTAGATACGAAATGGACCATAGAATCGCGCAGATAGTTTGAGATTCTTGCGTAGAGCTACTGTAGATTGGCGATAGGGCTGTAAACGAACGAAGACCATCTCCCCTACCTGAAACTCCTTTTCTTCCCTATGCTTATCTGCGAATTGTTTCATACGCCCCTGTGCCAGTAGTAAATTTTCCCTTAACTGCTTCATAAACTCATGTCGATTGGCCATAAGGGTAGAAGCCTCATCTGTATGTGTACCCAAATAGGAATCCAGAGAATAATGGGGTGGTTTATACCCATAAAGAGCTTGAAAAGGGGTAACTTTCAAGCTTGTGTGATAGTTTGTGTTATACCAAAACTCGGCTAAAGGCAGCCACTTGGTCCAGACCCTAGGAGAATCCCCAACCATGCATCTTAGATAATTCTCTAGGCATTGATTCACTCTCTCTGTTTGCCCATCTGTCTGTGGGTGATAAGCAGAGGAAAAGAGTAGAGAGGTACCCAATAACTTGAATAAAGCCTTCCAAAATGAACTTGTAAAAATTCTGTCTCTATCTGAAACTATAGAAACTGGAGCACCATGCAATTTATAGATAGTATCCAAAAATATTTGAGCTACAGATTCAGCTGTGAAAGGGTGTGATAGAGCAATAAAGTGTGCGTATTTGGTAAATCTGTCCACAACTACTAAAATGACTGACTTACCTGCAGATTTGGGTAGACCTTCGATGAAGTCCAAGGAGATATGGCTCCAAGCTTCATGTGGCACAGGAAGGGGCTGTAGAAGACCCGGAGTCTGCCCAGTCAAAGGTTTGTTCCTCTGACAAACCTCACAGCACTGAATTACTTTGATTACTGCATTCTTCATCCCACACCAATAGAAACATCTCTTTATCCGCATATATGTAGCTTGTATACCCGAATGTCCCCCAACTGATGATCCATGAACCTCCAAAATAATTGAATCTCTAAGAGCAGGGTCCAATCCCACAACCACCATGTTCTTATACCTTAATAACCCCTCTGTGACTGAATATTCTGGAAAAGAGCTAGAGTCCACAGCTTTTGCAGTAAAAATCTTCTGAATTTCCTCATCCCCAACATAACTCTGCAAAACCCTTTGAACCCAAAGGGGAATAACAGTAGATACAGCACAACAATCAGGGTAAAATGTAGGATGCCTAGAAAGGGCATCAGCTGCTTTATTTTCTGAACCACTCCTGAACTGTATTTCATAATTAAGCCCCAATAATTTGGCCATCCACTTCTGCTGAATAGGACTGATAGTTTTTTGATCTAATAGATACTTCAAGGCTTGTTGGTCTGTCCGTATAATAAACTTGTTCCCTTGCAAATAATTCCTCCACTTTTGGACAGCCACAATCACAGCTAAAAACTCCTTCTCGTAGATGGATAAACCTTGATTTCTCACCCCTAAAGCCTTACTCAAAAAGGCTATAGGTTTCCCTTCTTGCATAAGAACGGCCCCCAAACCCTTAGCACTTGCATCAGTTTCTACAATAAAGGGAATGGAGAAATTGGGTAGGGATAGTACAGGTGCAGTAGACATAGCATTCTTGAGATTAGCAAATGCAGAATCAGCTTCAGAGGTCCAAATAAAGGAATCCTTCTGAAGTAGAGCAGTAAGAGGTGCACTCAACACACCATAACCTTTGATAAATTTTCTGTAGTACCCCGTTAAGCCTAGAAAACCCCGCAACTGCTTTACTGACTTAGGAGTTGGCCAAGATAGCATACAAGCTATTTTGTCAGGACAAGTAGATACCCCTTCACCAGAAATAATGTGACCTAGGTATTCAACCTCAGTTTTGCCAAAGCTGCACTTACTTCGTTTGGCAAAAAGAACATGCTGTCTTAATAATTGCAAAACAATTCTCAAATGGGTCTTATGATCCTCCCAAGTTTTACTATAGACTAAAATGTCATCAAAGAAAACCAATACACATTTGCGAAGATAATCTTGAAAAACATGATTCATCAAAGACTGAAATGTAGCCGGGGCGTTACAAAGCCCAAAAGGCATAACAAGATACTCAAAATGTCCATGATGAGTACTAAAAGCAGTTAAATATCGATGCTCCGGCTTAACTAAGATTTGAAAATAGCCCGATCTCAAATCAATCTTAGAGAAAAACTTAGCCCCAAACAACTCATCTAATAACTCATCGATAACAGGAATAGGGTAATCGTGTTTAACTGTGAGGGAGTTCAAGTACCTGTAATCGACACACATACGCCACGTGTTGTCCTTCTTCTTAACCAAAATCACCGGGGAAGCAAAAGGGCTCCTGCTGTGAGTAATCACACCAGCTGCTAAAAGTTCCCGAACAATCTTCTCAATTTCATCTTTGTTACTATGAGAAGTTCGGTACGGGTACTGGTGTTTAGGAATGCTACCCTCCTTGAGTGTAATATGGTGCTCAATGCCACGGCTAGGAGGTAATTCTGTAGGCTCCTCGAATATATCCCCAAATTCAGTCAACAAGGGTTCTAACTCTCTGTCCAATAGGTCAGTAGCACTGGACTCACCTACCACATAAATCTCCTCTATAGAATCAGTGTCCTGATGCATTAAACAACTTAGATGAGGTCCAGTAATAAAATGGCAGTCTTCTAAGGAAGTAATGGCCTGCAATTGCACCCTTTCACCATTAAGAGTCACAGTGCAATGCATCTTAGCATAATCTAGCTCAATAGGAGTGCAAAATCTGAGCCAATCTCCTCCCAAAATCATGTCACATCCCTCGTTTTTAAGCAAACGAGGAGAATACTGAAATTCATACCCTTGCACAGTCCAAGTAAAATCAGTAGCCCTTTGAGCACTCAATAACTTTTGGCCATTAGCTACCCTCACTAATAATGGCTTATCATCATCAATTTTACAACCCAATTTGTGTGCAGTCCCTTCCTTAATAAAACTCAAAGTGCTGCCCGAATCCAAAAGTATATTAAGCTTATGATTCCCCACCTCACCAATTACACGCATAGTTGTCAACCCACACTCCCCAAGCATCGAGTGGACAGACATTTGTACCTCCTCCACTTCTTGTAATAATTCAGCCCCCTCCTGCACTTCTTGATCCTGAGAATAAAGAAGTTCTTCAGCTTCTGTCATGACCATGTAAGAGATCCGTGTCTTACACCTATGTCCCGGCACATACTTCTCGTCACAATTGTAGCACAGCCCACATTCTCTTCTATTTGCCATTTCAGCTGCAGTAAGAAGCCTAGTGAAAGGCTTAGCTGGTGGTTGAGTAGTAAGCTTAGGAGGAGTAGTTACAGGTTCTGACCTCCTGAAATTAGAAGGATATGGTGAATAAGGCCTGACTGGAGCCTTAAGGCGCTTAGAAATGGCCTCCAAAGTAATGATCTGCTTGCGGCCAAGCTCAATAGCTTGGTCCAAGGTTTGGGGTTGAAACATTGTGATGGCACTCTGCAAATCCTCCGTCAACCCACTAAGAAAACTTGCCACAAAATACTCTTCCGTAAACCGACTTGAATCCTCCATCAACAAGCAAGAACGCAACTCATCAAATCTCTCTACATAAGCATCATAAGTCCCTGTTTGTCGCAATTTGTTAAACTCAACAATAATGTTTGATGCCCTCAAATCCTCAAATCGTGAAGATACCAAGTCGACAAACTGCTTCCAATTCAGAATCACATCCCCTAAATTCAAATTATGAAACCAAGATAGAGCCCTACCCTCAAAGTACATGGAAGCCATGTGAACCTTCTGCACTTCTGTCACTGAATTCATCACTTTAAAATAGCTATTACATTTAATAACCCATGAACGTGGGTTAGAACCATTGAAAATTGGAAAATCAAGTTTGGGTAGGGGTGTATGAACGACATTCTGTCCCGATCTACCCGACCCATTAGGAGATCCTAGAATCGAATTATCACCCATGCCCGATTGAGACCCAGAACTCATATTAGACAACTGCAATTGAATATCTGCGAGAACATTTGAGAATTTCTTCTCCATACCTGCAATCTGATCTGTGATTTTCTGTTCAAGTGCAGATCGACTCAAACTTTCGGCCTTCAAGGAATTATCAAGGATGCGCTGGGCTTCCAGAAGCTCTTTCAACCGAATGTTTTCAGCCATGGATCAACCTTGGATGATACCAATTGTAGTGAATTGATGTAATTCCACTACTGCAAATGTGTATATTTTTTGTATTTTCTGAATTTTGTAATTTGTATTTGATTTTCTGATATGGAAGTAATGGAAAGGTGGAAATGATCAACTGCAAATGACAATCTCCAATGGAACAGTACCGAAAGCATGAGAAAGGAAAAGGGAGAGAGAAAGAGGGAGAGAGAAGATAGGAGGAAAAACTAATTTCATTTCTTGCCTTCCAAACTACAAAATCCCCCATGTATAAAAAGACTCGATCTAGGACCCTACGCTAGCTCGACGTAAACCTACCCCCGGGAAAGAGCCAGCTGAGAAAACCCGGATGGAGCCGACAGGAAAAGGCTCTAAAAAACAGCAATAACAAAACTCGGAAATAAACAACAAAACTCGGAAATAAACAATTAAAAGCGTGAAACCACAAAATCCGATTTTAACCAAAACTAGCCGCTGACACGTGTAAGGCCTGGATCAAATCGCCCCATCTCTCCCTTGCGATCAGAAATAATCCCCAATTTGCCTACTGTTCCTTCGAACCCTAACTCCAATTTCTCTCCTCCGTCCATCCCCTCCGTCTCCACCTCCTGAATCATCACATTACTCCCCCCAATTTGAGATCCTTGACCGCAAGGATCAGTCAAGGCGAAAGCTTACGCAAAAAGGCCGCATCTTCCCAAGTACAGAGGCTGTTGGCATCTGGTGACCAGCGCACTAACCATTGAAGCACCGATAACCCCTTACGGTGAATGGAACGGCGGTCTAAGATTGCAACCGGACGGATCTGAAAGAGACCAGAATCATCCACTACAGGCAACTCACTAACAGGTACGACATTCTTTCCCAGGCATTTCTTGAGTTTGGATATGTGAAAAACTGGATAAACTTTAGAGGAGTCAGGTAAATCCAATCTGTACGCCACCTTGCCCACCCTCTCTACAATACGAAACGGACCATAGAAGCGCGCAGATAACTTGAGATTTTTGCGTATAGCAACTGTAGATTGACGATAGGGTTGTAAGCGGACAAAAACCATTTCCCCGACCTGAAACTCCTTTTCCTCTCTGTGCTTGTCTGCAAATTGTTTCATGCGTTCCTGTGCCAGTAGGAGATTCTCCCTTAATCTCTTCATAAACTCCTGTCGATTGGCCATAAGAGTAGAGGCCTCATCTGCATGTGTACCCAAATAAGAATCCAGAGAGTATTGGGGTGGTTTATACCCATAAAGGGCTTGAAAAGGGGTAACTTTCAAGCTTGTGTGGTAGTTTGTGTTATACCAAAACTCGGCTAAAGGTAGCCATTTGGTCCAGACCCTAGGAGAATCACCAATCATACACCTTAGATAATTCTCTAAGCATTGATTCACTCTCTCTGTTTGCCCGTCTGTTTGAGGGTGATAAGCAGAGGAAAAGAGCAGAGAGGTACCCAGTAGTTTAAATAAAGCCTTCCAAAATGAACTTGTAAAAATTCTGTCCCTATCTGAAACCATAGAGACTGGAGCACCATGTAGCTTATAGATAGTATCCAAGAATATTTGAGCTACAGATTCAGCTGTAAAAGGGTGTGACATAGCAATAAAGTGTGCGTACTTAGTAAATCTGTCCACAACCACTAAAATGACTGACTTTCCTGCAGATTTGGGTAGACCCTCGATGAAATCCAAGGAGATATGAATCCAAGCTTCATGTGGCACAGGGAGTGGCTGTAGAAGACCCGGAGTCTGCCCAGGTAATGGCTTACTCCTTTGGCAAACCTCACAGCATTGAATCAATTTAATTACTGCACTCTTCATCCCACACCAATAAAAACACCTCCTTAATCGCATATAAGTGGCCTGTATACCCGAATGTCCCCCAACTGATGATCCATGAACCTCCAAAATAATTGAATCTCTAAGAGCAGGGTCCAATCCCACAACCACCATGTTCTTATACCTTAATAACCCCTCTGTGACTGAATATTCTGGAAAAGAGCTAGAGTCCACAGCTTTTGCAGTAAAAATCTTCTGAATTTCCTCATCCCCAACATAACTCTGCAAAACCCTTTGAACCCAAAGGGGAATAACAGTAGATACAGCACAACAATCAGGGTAAAATGTAGGATGCCTAGAAAGGGCATCAGCTGCTTTATTTTCTGAACCACTCCTGAACTGTATTTCATAATTAAGCCCCAATAATTTGGCCATCCACTTCTGCTGAATAGGACTGATAGTTTTTTGATCTAATAGATACTTCAAGGCTTGTTGGTCTGTCCGTATAATAAACTTGTTCCCTTGCAAATAATTCCTCCACTTTTGGACAGCCACAATCACAGCTAAAAACTCCTTCTCGTAGATGGATAAACCTTGATTTCTCACCCCTAAAGCCTTACTCAAAAAGGCTATAGGTTTCCCTTCTTGCATAAGAACGGCCCCCAAACCCTTAGCACTTGCATCAGTTTCTACAATAAAGGGAATGGAGAAATTGGGTAGGGATAGTACAGGTGCAGTAGACATAGCATTCTTGAGATTAGCAAATGCAGAATCAGCTTCAGAGGTCCAAATAAAGGAATCCTTCTGAAGTAGAGCAGTAAGAGGTGCACTCAACACACCATAACCTTTGATAAATTTTCTGTAGTACCCCGTTAAGCCTAGAAAACCCCGCAACTGCTTTACTGACTTAGGAGTTGGCCAAGATAGCATACAAGCTATTTTGTCAGGACAAGTAGATACCCCTTCACCAGAAATAATGTGACCTAGGTATTCAACCTCAGTTTTGCCAAAGCTGCACTTACTTCGTTTGGCAAAAAGAACATGCTGTCTTAATAATTGCAAAACAATTCTCAAATGGGTCTTATGATCCTCCCAAGTTTTACTATAGACTAAAATGTCATCAAAGAAAACCAATACACATTTGCGAAGATAATCTTGAAAAACATGATTCATCAAAGACTGAAATGTAGCCGGGGCGTTACAAAGCCCAAAAGGCATAACAAGATACTCAAAATGTCCATGATGAGTACTAAAAGCAGTTAAATATCGATGCTCCGGCTTAACTAAGATTTGAAAATAGCCCGATCTCAAATCAATCTTAGAGAAAAACTTAGCCCCAAACAACTCATCTAATAACTCATCGATAACAGGAATAGGGTAATCGTGTTTAACTGTGAGGGAGTTCAAGTACCTGTAATCGACACACATACGCCACGTGTTGTCCTTCTTCTTAACCAAAATCACCGGGGAAGCAAAAGGGCTCCTGCTGTGAGTAATCACACCAGCTGCTAAAAGTTCCCGAACAATCTTCTCAATTTCATCTTTGTTACTATGAGAAGTTCGGTACGGGTACTGGTGTTTAGGAATGCTACCCTCCTTGAGTGTAATATGGTGCTCAATGCCACGGCTAGGAGGTAATTCTGTAGGCTCCTCGAATATATCCCCAAATTCAGTCAACAAGGGTTCTAACTCTCTGTCCAATAGGTCAGTAGCACTGGACTCACCTACCACATAAATCTCCTCTATAGAATCAGTGTCCTGATGCATTAAACAACTTAGATGAGGTCCAGTAATAAAATGGCAGTCTTCTAAGGAAGTAATGGCCTGCAATTGCACCCTTTCACCATTAAGAGTCACAGTGCAATGCATCTTAGCATAATCTAGCTCAATAGGAGTGCAAAATCTGAGCCAATCTCCTCCCAAAATCATGTCACATCCCTCGTTTTTAAGCAAACGAGGAGAATACTGAAATTCATACCCTTGCACAGTCCAAGTAAAATCAGTAGCCCTTTGAGCACTCAATAACTTTTGGCCATTAGCTACCCTCACTAATAATGGCTTATCATCATCAATTTTACAACCCAATTTGTGTGCAGTCCCTTCCTTAATAAAACTCAAAGTGCTGCCCGAATCCAAAAGTATATTAAGCTTATGATTCCCCACCTCACCAATTACACGCATAGTTGTCAACCCACACTCCCCAAGCATCGAGTGGACAGACATTTGTACCTCCTCCACTTCTTGTAATAATTCAGCCCCCTCCTGCACTTCTTGATCCTGAGAATAAAGAAGTTCTTCAGCTTCTGTCATGACCATGTAAGAGATCCGTGTCTTACACCTATGTCCCGGCACATACTTCTCGTCACAATTGTAGCACAGCCCACATTCTCTTCTATTTGCCATTTCAGCTGCAGTAAGAAGCCTAGTGAAAGGCTTAGCTGGTGGTTGAGTAGTAAGCTTAGGAGGAGTAGTTACAGGTTCTGACCTCCTGAAATTAGAAGGATATGGTGAATAAGGCCTGACTGGAGCCTTAAGGCGCTTAGAAATGGCCTCCAAAGTAATGATCTGCTTGCGGCCAAGCTCAATAGCTTGGTCCAAGGTTTGGGGTTGAAACATTGTGATGGCACTCTGCAAATCCTCCGTCAACCCACTAAGAAAACTTGCCACAAAATACTCTTCCGTAAACCGACTTGAATCCTCCATCAACAAGCAAGAACGCAACTCATCAAATCTCTCTACATAAGCATCATAAGTCCCTGTTTGTCGCAATTTGTTAAACTCAACAATAATGTTTGATGCCCTCAAATCCTCAAATCGTGAAGATACCAAGTCGACAAACTGCTTCCAATTCAGAATCACATCCCCTAAATTCAAATTATGAAACCAAGATAGAGCCCTACCCTCAAAGTACATGGAAGCCATGTGAACCTTCTGCACTTCTGTCACTGAATTCATCACTTTAAAATAGCTATTACATTTAATAACCCATGAACGTGGGTTAGAACCATTGAAAATTGGAAAATCAAGTTTGGGTAGGGGTGTATGAACGACATTCTGTCCCGATCTACCCGACCCATTAGGAGATCCTAGAATCGAATTATCACCCATGCCCGATTGAGACCCAGAACTCATATTAGACAACTGCAATTGAATATCTGCGAGAACATTTGAGAATTTCTTCTCCATACCTGCAATCTGATCTGTGATTTTCTGTTCAAGTGCAGATCGACTCAAACTTTCGGCCTTCAAGGAATTATCAAGGATGCGCTGGGCTTCCAGAAGCTCTTTCAACCGAATGTTTTCAGCCATGGATCAACCTTGGATGATACCAATTGTAGTGAATTGATGTAATTCCACTACTGCAAATGTGTATATTTTTTGTATTTTCTGAATTTTGTAATTTGTATTTGATTTTCTGATATGGAAGTAATGGAAAGGTGGAAATGATCAACTGCAAATGACAATCTCCAATGGAACAGTACCGAAAGCATGAGAAAGGAAAAGGGAGAGAGAAAGAGGGAGAGAGAAGATAGGAGGAAAAACTAATTTCATTTCTTGCCTTCCAAACTACAAAATCCCCCATGTATAAAAAGACTCGATCTAGGACCCTACGCTAGCTCGACGTAAACCTACCCCCGGGAAAGAGCCAGCTGAGAAAACCCGGATGGAGCCGACAGGAAAAGGCTCTAAAAAACAGCAATAACAAAACTCGGAAATAAACAACAAAACTCGGAAATAAACAATTAAAAGCGTGAAACCACAAAATCCGATTTTAACCAAAACTAGCCGCTGACACGTGTAAGGCCTGGATCAAATCGCCCCATCTCTCCCTTGCGATCAGAAATAATCCCCAATTTGCCTACTGTTCCTTCGAACCCTAACTCCAATTTCTCTCCTCCGTCCATCCCCTCCGTCTCCACCTCCTGAATCATCACAGAGAGTAATGTTTTTTACGATCATATTTTTATATCTATTATAAAGTGTTTTTTTTATAACAACCCTAATGTTTTGTACCATCATATTTTATATTTATTGTAAAGTGTTTTTTTTACAACAACCCTAGATAGAGATGGATCTCCTCAAGTGAAATTTTATGGTCAATTAAAAGGAGACCAGTTGGCATAAGTCATGTTCTAATTCTGTTCACAAACTCATGTCGAATTATGAAAACCATTCATTTCCCATAAGCAATAGAAATGACATTAATTGCAGTCACATCGTTTCATATGCCAAACACGCACTTTGTATGTAAACACACACACATATATAAAGTTTGGTCTAATATTTTTTTATGTGGCCCAAATAGAGTAAATTTAATGATAATAACATATTTATCATATATCGTTATTATTTGATTTAAATAAATTATTAGGAATAATTTGGTCATCCTTATATTGACAATTAATAAGGTTTCTAATAAACTACTACTATCATATTGATAGAATATTTACTACCTCCATCACATACTACTTGATATGTTGTGTATTTGCATACTAACCAATAAAGTGAGAATAAAATGATTATAAATAATTGTAAAAAATGAAAATTAATTATAGCCATAATTTTTATATAAATTTAGGAAACAAATCAAGTAGTTTTTTTTTAACGGCAAATTTTATTCTACTCTATAATCCTACCTAAACAACTCCAATGGAATTCGAACCCAAAGGGATTCGAACCCTCACCACTGGAAGTTTAAAGCTCCACTGCCCACCTTGGTGTCTACTGGGCTAAGTACCCGGGACAAACAAATTAAGTAATATGAGACTGATCGAGAAAAAAAAAAATC
>JAOWBJ010137855.1:0-12684 GCA_028566335.1 Monarda citriodora | reverse complement strand
AGATATATATATAGATATATATATATATATATAGATATCTATATACACGTCTATATGAATGTTTTTTACACAAAAATGCATATTGTATGACATGTTGGATGGTTTCACGTTAAGAACGCGTTTCAAAATAGTGCACCCTATATATATAATTATTTATTCGACCAATTAATTAATCGGTCAAATTAAATTGGTAGTGCAAATGATGAAAAAATAAACATTGACTCTAAGTATTTATATCCCCAAACCTCATTTTTGGAATATAAAAATACCACATGACTTAGAAAAAAAGGGATTTTCCGGAGATCCAGTCGTTTTCCGCCGCTGGTATGCCGGAGCCGGCAAGACGGACCTTTTTCGGCCATGAATTCTGGCGAACCTACCTCCCAAAAAAATTCACTTTTTATTCCAACAACATCATGTTCATTTGTCCAAATCATACATATTCATCACGATTTTGAATTAATTCAATTCGTAAAATAAAAAAAATTAATAATTAATTATATATTACGGAAAATAACTAAACACATTTAGAGGGGTGTACTGGATTGAGATTTTGTAATATTTTTTTGGACTTTAAAAATTCTGTGGATTTAAAAAATCTATAGATTCCACGCAGAGTTTGACTAACCTTTTTAACTGATTCACATAGATTTTCATAGACTTTTATAGACTTTTTATATTGATTTATATGGATTTCACAGATTTTGTTAATTCTTTTTTATCAATAATACATGGATTTCCACTATCAAAAGTCTCTATGCTCCTTCTATGGCCATGAAAATGCAAATTCTAAAAAATCTTTCCAACACTTATTTGGAAATCTCTAGAATTTTTTTCTCATCATCATTCTCTGCGAAATCTAATCTAAATATTTCCATTGAAAAAGAAGTATGAGAATAAAAATTTCTAAAACAACAGCGTGGGGAACACCGGCGACGATGACTGTAAAAAAATCATTGCGGCGACGTGAGCAAATCAGATTAAGATCAGGGAAAGTGGCAGAGAAAAATTTGACTGATAAGAGCGGGCGTGAGAAATAAAGAAAAAATGATTTAGGTAAACTCTTGAAATCTCCCCGTGATAGAAGAGATTCTTAACAGTGAAATCTCTTAATATTTTGAAAGAGAAACAAAGAAAATTCATAGAGTTTTAAAATCTATGGACTTTTGAATACCTCAAGATTTTTAAAAACTTTTAAAAATCTAAATTGAATATCTTAAGATTTTTAAAAACTTTTAAGAATCCAAATTGAATACCGCAAGATTTTTAAAGACTTTTAAGAATCCAAATTGAATACATCTAAACTTTTAAAGTCCAAAAAAATCATACAGAGTCTCAATCCAATACACCCCTGTTAGATGCATTAAAAGTCCAAAACAAAAATACCACTTGACTTGAAAAAAATGGGATTTTTCAGAGGTTCGGTTCGCCAGAAAACAACCGTTCGCCGCCGGAATGCCAGATCTGGCGAACCGGCCCATTTCCGGCGAACCGGCCTCTCAAAAAATCCAAATTTTTATTTCTGACAACATTATGTATTTAGTTGTTCCAAATCTTATACATTCATCACGATTTCGGTATTATTAATCTAAAAAATTGCATATTAATAATAATCAATTAAAATCATATAATATATATCAAATATTAAAGGTAATTAAAACATATGCGAATATGGTCACTCGCTTCGTGGACTTTGTCATTTGTATATGCTATAAATATTTGGGTAATTCTATCCATAACTCCCCATTTACTCCCCACAACCCCCTCTATTCAAAATATATAAATAATAATAAGTGTTTTACAAATTTGCCCCTTAATCTTAATTTTGAAATATCTACGGCCCACATTTTTTACCCAAGTATGAAAACATAATCGTTCCATCTCTGCTTCTCCGTTGCTCTTTCTTTATGACATCATGTCATTCCCCCGCCACAACCCTTCTCATGGCCTACTCACCAAGACATCGCAGCCCGAATCTGACTCCATCATTTCTCTAAGCTTGCACCATTTAGGCAATCTCTCTCATGCCATGCCATTGACTCGTCGCCGAAGGTGCTCTTCAAGCTCCGTCTCCGACGTGATGTCGTGAGAGCCAAAACGATGCCCGACATCGCCTCATAATCACTCTCCCATGGATTCCTAGAAGCTTTGTCGAACTCCATACCACTATACATCAACACTCAATTCACCATTTCATCGCTCATCACCCATCACCATCCCGTCTACGGCGACTTGAAGCGTTACGTCGAACACCTTCTGGAAGTCGGTGTTCATTCTCCACTCCATTCTTCTTACGAAAATCACTCTTTCCTTCAAGCTCTTCCCTTTCAATATCTGAAGCGTAATTTGGATTCTAGCTGGAGGTGATGAGTTGCCCCTTCCATGGATCTTCGCGCAACTTTGATACGGGCCTTCCAAATGACACTCATGAAAACCTTCCTCGGACCCAAGAGACGACAAGCCCAAGCCCAAGTTCGGAGAAGACAGAATTGACGTCAACCAAGCCCATTGATTTGGAAGAAATCAAGAAGACTCCAAGACAACTAAGGAAAATATTAGGCCAGCTACATACAGTGATTATGTTCCTTATTTGTTGTAATCTTTTTATATTTATTTCTTTATGAAGTTTATCTTATTAGGTAGAATAGATAGAGTCAATCTTTCCGGGTTTTCTTCTTGATTCTTTCCCGGATCATAACGTCCGAATCAAGCAGGAGGATTAACATATAGAAACCCATTAGATTGAGTCATGGAGATTTGAGTATGAAAATACGTCTCCTCTCCTTATTTTTGTAGTAGCCAATATTTGCAAATTTTTGCAGTTTTTTGTTCGAACACTTTCGGGACAAGTGATTACTTGAAGGTTTCAATTAAATATATTCCTCAATTGTGTTCGTCCCTTTTGCATTTAGTCTTATCAATTGGTTCTCACATTGACGTCTCTTCCCTCGTACATTGCCATGACGAACGATGCATCTCCCTCGTCCGATGAATCTCCGCCTACTTACACCATTCACGACCTTGGTCGCCTTTTGTTCGAAACCCACCAACACATTGCCATCATCGAGAAGAACATGATGACCGACTGCTTTGATCAAGATACCTTCACTCGTCAATAGTCCCAGGTCAACAAAAACGTCGATGATCGCCTCGTGAAGCTGCTACGTGCCGTCGAGCAACTCGGGTGGCCGACAGCCGACGCCCCTCCGGCTGTTCCTACTCGGGGTTGGAAGAACCAGCCACCACAACCATTCCTTCACCCCACGCTGATTTGGGACTCACCAAACCAGCCGATTTCGAACTCAACTCGCTGCCTACGTTGAAGTTCGAACTCCCACGCTTTGATGGCACTGATGTCACGCAATGGATTAGGAGCATTCAAACGTACTCATCACGTCATCGCCACGTCATCCACCATTTTCGTCCACTGGAAGGAAGTGCTCACCGGCGTCGCAATCGTCGAGGTCTGCGATTATCTTATGAGGAAGCAGTGTGATAAAGTGCAGATTTTAACAAGTAATAAATGACAAGGAACGATAAAGAACACAAAGGATTACGTGGTTCGATTTACTAGAGTAAATCTACGTCCACGGGAGAAATAATAAGCTTTTATTGCTGTGAGTACAAGAGAGTATAATTATGCGATAGCCAGTAGTCAATCTCAGCTAAGAGAAGTGCTATTTATACACATTTGCTAATGGGCTGGGCCGGAAGGCCCAATATTGATCGTGAGATCGTGGGTGGCCACCTGGAGGTGGTTAGGGTTTGGTCGCGACGTGGGCCGAGATCGTGCATGGCCACGTCACCCACGTCGCCTGGCCGGAGTCTCCGTATACGTGCACTGATATCTTGAGAAATTGCCAAGTCTAATTGTGAGATGTCCGAAATGAATGACCGGAGTGGCAGACTTCCGGAATGATCTTGTTTCCGAACTATGGGCTTCGGTCCGGAGTTGAAGAGACCGGACTCTCCATTGCCGAGTCTGTAGGTTGGGCCGGATTAAATGGGCTTTATCCTTCAGGCTTTCGTATGTTGGGCTGGTGTTGGGCCATATCCCATCACTATTCAACCGCCACAACTCCCTTAAATCGGTTGGTATGATTGTCCAATGGGCCTGCGAGCTGATACATAGAATATACTGATATAAATAGCAAGTAGGTTGACTAGTAAGGGTTACGTTCACTATCGTACTACGATCGTACTCTCAGCAATAAAACAACACCCTTTTACTCTCCGCGGACATTGATCTACCTCAAGTAGATTGAACCACGTAAATCTTTGTGTGCTCTTTGTTTATTTTGTCATTTAATATCCTTTAAGAAAGCGGGATCGATCACCGGCGCCATCTGTGGGAACGACTTAAAAATATTGTGATCTACGTTTTCTACGCTGATATACGATGACGAGAACTCTAGCCAACATGAACAATCGCAACAATAACGGATGAGGAAGCGTAGGGCCTAGCCACCGAGCCGACAAAGGCCCCGTTCAAGATCTCATTCCCTCATTCGACGAACGGGATCACACCCTTGGTTCTATAGAGGAGAGATACGGTCCTACCAGGACCCAAAGAACTAAGCCTGAATATGAACAACCTGATCTAAATGAGGCTGTCAAGCAGTTCCTAGAAGAAAAACAGGAGGAATTTCTGAATTTTCTCCGAAAGAGACGAGAGTATCCCAGTCCCGAGAAAGGGAGGCCGAAGCCTCCTCCCGCCATCTAAGGAATGAAGGCCCCCGAAACGATTTGCCCCCGGCTCGGAGCGCCACTGAAGCAACCATTACAAGAGGAGTCGTTCACCGACTCGAACTCATGTCTCAGCAGTCCGTAATGAGGGCTTTAGAGTATATGGAGCACTATGAACTCCCTTTTCTGACGATATAGTGCACATCCCCCTTCCCAACAACTACATGGTCCCCTCTACTATCCTATGATGGTCTCGTCGACCCTCACGATTTTCTCAGAAGATATTAGTACAACATGGTTAATCAACGCCTCAATTAGGTACACATGTGCAAGCTCTTCCCAGAGTTACTTGTCGGAAATGCCTGACGATGGTTGGATAGCCTGCCCCCTGACATTATCAGATTATACAGTGACTTGATGGCAACTCTTATCAATCCGTCAAGGTCGCGATGAGAAGATTAGCGACTTCATGACGAGATTTAATCAAGAATGCCTGCAAGTGGACGCTATCAACGATTTACTTGTCATCTCGGTATTCCAAAACGGTATTCTCCCCGGAGCTCTATACAAGGAGCTCGTCAAATATAATCCGTAAACTACATAGGAAATATGGAATATTGCGGATCAATTCACCCGGGCTGATGAGGCGGATCGATGAAAGAGAACTCTGGACAGTTCGATCCAGGGAGAAAAGAAGAAAAATGAGGATCATGGCGATCAAGGACGAAATCCCCAGAGTATTTTTGATAGACTCCAGCGGGGACCCATGCAGTCCAGGCTCGGACCTCGTCCTAATCAATAAAAGCGCCAACCTCAGTACGCACCATTGACAAAGTCAAGGGCTGAAATTTTTGAACTCCACTCCGCTATGTTCGAAAAACAAAAACCCATGACGAAGTCCGCCAAGAGGCAAAGCCATGATTAATATTGCTCTTTCCACGAAGATCATGGCCATGATACAGAGGATTGCAGAAACCTAGCTGCAAATATTGATGCCCTGGTTAAAACCGAAGCATTAAAGAAATACCATGATTGCCGACAGAATAATGGTAAAAGAAAGCAAGGGAAGTCAAACTGCGCCCCCTACCGAGAAAAAACAGAGGCAAGATCCTGAAGAGGATGATGATGAACCCCAATATGATGGGGTCATTCAGACGATCACCGCCCTCCCTGTAGGGAAGACGAAGTCATCACTTAAGGCGGAGTGCCGGAATTCAACCCAAGAGGACCCCACTCACAAGCGTCTCAAAAAGGATGATGTCATTACATTCTCTGATGCAGATCCAGTACCGGCTATATCACCGCACCAAGATGCCATCGTGATCCAGGCTGGAGTGGCGAACAAACTCATTCACCGTGTGTTCGTTGATACTGGAGCTTCTGTGAGCATTCTATTCAAAGAATGCTTCGACAAATTAGAGATCAACCCTACTCGTCTGACACCGGCTCCACTCCCGTTGAAGAGCTTCGTTCAGGAAGATACCTGCCCCTAAGGAGTCATTAACCTCATTGTAACAGTTGGGAAAGCTCCTACAAGCTCCACTGCGGTGGTACAATTCTTCATCGTTAAAGCCCACTCTCCTTACAATATCATTCTCGGGAGGGATTGGTTAAATGCAGTTTGGGCGGTATGCTCTACATACCATCTGTCGAGTATAGCAACCACAGCTGCCTAAGGAGTTGGAAAAAGACGAAGTACAGCATGGGCTGGACTCAATGGAAGTGCAATTGTATGAAGATGATCCCGCCAAAACCGTCAAAATTGGCTTCGCATGAACGCCTCAACTCTGAAGTCAAACAATCCAGCCCCTTAGGACCTACCGAGACATCTTTGCTTGGTCGCCCCTTGACATGGCGGGAGCGTCTCCAGACATTATTACGCATCGACTGAATATCAACCCCGAAGTCAAGCCCGTCAAGCAGAAGCAAAGACTCTTCGCCGCAGAGAGGAACCAAGTCACACGGGAAGTGCAACAATTGCTGAAAGCCGAAGTCCTTTTCGAAGTTAAGTACCCGACCTGGATAGCGAATTTGGTCATGATCAAGAAAAAAGAAGGGGGATGGTGGATGTGCATAGATTACAAAACAAACAATGCCCCAAAGATTGTTACCCACTCCTAAATATTAACAAAAAAGTCGAAGCCCTAGTGGGTTTTGAAATTTTTAGTTTTCTTGACTTGTACAAGGGGTACCATCATGTCTTAATAAATGATGAGGACGCATCCAAAACATCGTTTATTACCGACTTTGGTATTTTTGCCTATAAAAAGATGCCTTTCGGACTAAAAAATGTCGGAGCTACTTACCAGAGAATGGTGGACAAACTATTCCGGCATCACATCGGCAAAACTGTGGAAGTATATGTCGATGATATAGTTGTAAAAAGCAAAAGTATTGTTGCTTGTGTAGACGACCTCAAAGCGACTCTCGACGTGCTCCATAGTGCCAACCTAAAACTAAACCCCCCAAAATGCACCTTTTTAGTAAATTCTGGAAAGTTTCTGGGGTGTTGGATATCAAAAGACGGACTCAAAGCCAATCCTGCCAAAGTCCACTTCATCCAAAACATGGCAGTGCCGAAGTCCATCCATGATGTACAGAGACTCACTGGGTGCCTAGCCGCACTAAACCGCTTCCTCTCACAAGCTGCTGAAAAGCAACTACCCTTCTTCAAAATCTTGAAGAAGGCCCCAACATTCGAATAGGGAGAAGCACACAAGAAAGCTTTCGGTGATCTCAAAAAATATTTGGCTAAACTCCCAGTGTTGTCGGTTTCCAAAGAAGAGGAAACTCTATCTTTATATTTAGCGGCATCCGACAAAACCATCAGTGCGATACTCGTACAAGAAGAAGGTTGACACCAATGTCTCGCATATTTCATCATCCGTGCATTCAGGGGTCTGGAAACTCGGTATCAGCCCTTAGAAAAGGTAGCATTAGCCCTAGTAAATGCGGCAAGGAGATTACAACGTATTTCCATGCTCACACTATACGAGTCCTCACTGATTTTCCACTTCGGCAAGTCTTGACAAAACCAGAAGCTTCCGACAGATTAGCGAAGTGGGCCATCGAACTGGGAGAACACTCCATTGAATTCTGTCCTCAAAAAACCATATAAGGACAAGCTTTGGCGGACTTTCTGGTTAAAGCAAAATTAGAAGAGCTCCCCCCTCCAGCTGTCACCGAAGTTGAAATACAAGCTCCAGAAGCGGTACCGGCAGAATATTGGAAAGGATATGTGGATGGAGCTTCAGGAAAAAATGGAAGCGGAGCTGGCATCCTGCTCGTTGCACCTGATGGGCATGAAGTAACATATTCACTTCGTTTCAATTTTTTAACCACAAATAACGAAGCAGAGTACAAAGCTCTTCTTGCCGGACTCCGACTGGCTCAAAACCTCCACATCCGTTCTATAAAATTCCATAGTGATTCCTAAGTCATTGTTGGCCATATGACGGGTACGAGCGAAGCTAGTGGAAAAAAATAAAAAAATATCTGGAGAAAGCCTGATATTTGCCATGAGGTTTCTCTTATTTCCAGAAAGTTCGTAACCTAAGAACTAAAAATAGCTGAACAGATACCCTGAAAAAGTGAAGATGGCAGACGAGGATGATGAAGAGTGGAAAACCCTAGAAGAAAAGGCCTACCAAACAATTGTGTTGTGGTTGTTTGACGATGTTATCATCAAAATTTCTGATCAAGAGACGTTGCTGCCCTCTGGACGAAGTCAGAGAGTATATACATGACGAAGTTTCTAACCAATAAGTTACTCCTGCAACAACATCTGTTCCGATTACGCATACATGAAGGTACACCCCTTCGGGATCATTAGGAAAATTAAAATAAAATTTTACTAGATTTCGTAAGGTTGATGTTAAAGTAGAAGATGGGGATGCTGCTTTAATTTTGCTAGTTTCTTTGCCTGAATCGTATATAAATTTTGTTGAGTGTTTCATGACTCGGAAAGAAACTCTGTCTCTGAAAGATGTTCGATCTGCTCTCCACATCAGAGAAGAACGTCCAACTAGTTCAACCACAGAAAATCTAGCATCAGTATTATCTGGTACGGGTAAGGGATAGATGAAATCTGGAAAGAAGAAGCCGAACTCTAAAGGTTCAAAAGGTCCTAAGCCCGGTGACATCTACAACTATTGTAAAGAACCAAGGCATTGGAAGTTTGATTGTCCTATGAAGAAGTTGAAGAAACATGACAGGAAAGAGGATGCTGACAATTCTTCTTGTACGAAGCTTCGCAACGGAAACGGTGCCAGTGTGAGGCGTGCCTTGTCGATCTCCAATTTGTCGAAGCAATTCTTAAAGAGGATGCTTACCGACGCACCTGTCGATGTACACACGATGTATCAACTTGTTAGCTACCCTGACTTGGATTAGGATCGCGTCTTGATGAGGCACTATGGCTAGCACCAGGTCTTTATTTGAAAATACGATGGTGGCGTCCTTCTTGAACATTTTGTGTGCAGGATCTCCTAGTTGGGGACTTCGGGCGTCGGCTTTGAGGAAGGACTTCGTGGTGCCAAGGGGAGCCCCGTGATGACAGTTATAACTCCATCAAATTAAGGCGGTTCATCATCCACTTCATCATGGTCTCGCCTTGCTTTCTTGTCAGTATGAGGGCCACAATTTTCTCTCCCCCTGTCCTGCCTTCGCTTGCCTTTACTTTGGCGAGGGGCTTCATTTTGGCCGGTACGTCGGCTATGAGCTTGATACTTTTTGAGCTCCTTCTCGTACTAAGCTTTCTAAATCCGCCATAAGATTTCTACACTCTTACATATCATGTCCATGATCCTCATGGAAGGAACAATACTTATCTTTTGATCAGCGTTTCGTTTCTCTTAACATGGGGCTCGGTCTCTCGATCATATCGGCATGGAGTTCGTAGATCTCGGACCTTAACTTCGTCAATGGGGTAAAATGAGGTTGTTCTGGACCTTGACAGGGGTCTGATCTTTGACTCTAAAGGTCCATGTTGTTGTATATCGAGGGCGCTATGTCAGCCTCGGCTTCGGTTCCCTCGATTATCCTCTCTCTTCTTTTTATCAGAAGGTTAGGCCTTGTCAGCTCCGCGCTTCTTCCTATCAGCTTCGTCAGCCTTTGCGAACCGATCCGCTATGCGCCAAAGTTTCGAGGCAGTTTTGGGCTCGTACTTGACGATCTTCTTGTATAAGGCACCAGGTAAGTTGTTGTTTCGGAAAGCTGAGATGATAAGTAGGTCATTCACATCTTCGACCTTTAGGCTCTCCTTGTTGAACCTGGTCATGAAATTCGAGATGGATTCGCCTCGTCCCTGCCGCACAGTGAGGAGATGAGCATAGGTGGTTTTTCACGGCCTTTTGAAAGAACCTTCGGTGAAAGGCCTTCAACAGCTCTGGATACGATCCAATACTACCAGGTGATAAACTGTCAAACCATGTACGGGCATTTTTTATCAACAACTTCGGAAGAAACTAACACATGTGGATCTTGTTGAGTTGTTAATTGATCATGCTGTACTGGTACTAGGATAATATGTTTTGCGGGTCACACAAACCGTCCTATGGAATGATGTTCGGCATCTTGTACCTCTCTGGGAGGGGCGTGTGAAGTATCTTGTCGGAAAACAGGGTAACGATCCTCCCGTATCCGTGGAATCCTCCACCGCTAAAATCCAACTCGTCATCCGACAATGAGCGATGCCAATGTGGACCAAATCTTCTCGGTCTTTCGTGATGTTCATCCCTTGCACGATTGGTTTGGTAACCAGCCCGTGTAGAGGTATTTCTTGCATTATGTGAACCCAGTAGTTGAACACTGGGTTTTAGAGGGTTTAGATTGTCGTGACCTAGACGGGGCTTCGTATTCCTCGTCGTTAGACTGAAGCCGACCTTGTCTTCGGTTGAGGAATCAGAGAAAAGTCTCATAGTTTTCTACGAGGAAGCCTTTAATGGCCTCGTCGAGATTCTGTTGCATGAACTAGGGCTCCTCCCCTTCTTTTCTGCTTTGGGTATTCGTCTTCTCTTCGTTAATCGGGTGTCCGTGTTCATCCAAATCCCGGACGTCTCCTTGAGGGGTCAGATCTTCTGCCAGTTCTTTCCCAGTTTGTCAGACTCCATCACCATTGTTGTTGTTGCCATCAGACGCCTTAGAGGTAGTTGATCGTGTGGGTCTCGCCATGACTGTTAATTTCCCCAGAAAATTTTGATCAAAATCACAAATTTAGTTTCCCACAGGCAGCGCCAATGATCGATCTTATTTTCTTAGAGGTGTTTAATGAGCATGACGTGAAAGGAAAAGACACAAGAATTCAACGTGGTTCGATTTATTGAGATTGATCTACGTCCACGGAGCTAAAATAGGAATATTATTGAGTAATATGTGTGTATTGATTGCAAAAGTGTTCTCCCCTCTCACTCAATTCTAGCCTCTATTTATAAGTGCTCACACGTATATGACCATGATACAAAGTCTACTCCTATGAGGGCTCTTTGAGCTTATCTAGCTCTGTCTTTATGGTGTATATCCGATTCCTTGAGTTTATCTCCATACATCTGAGTCTTCTAACTCTTGTTGGAGTTTGAGTTGTAGACCATGAAGAAGTCTTCCTTGCTTGGGCCGAAACTCACGTGGGCCGAGCTTTATATCGGGGCTTATTTATATTGGGCTCATTTATTTTGGGCCTACTGTTTGGGCCTAGTAGTTGGGCCATATCCTAGCAGCCACAAATTGTGCACTGACCTGAAACTTGGCAACAATCTCCGCCTTAGCGTCTTGTGCGGGTTTGCCATTTCAGCATGTTTGCAGTAAGAACTGGATGGTTTCTTCCTTCTGTCTGAACCGATATCCTTCTTTGTGCCAATGGCTTTGCAGTTAAACAATGGAATTTGGTGTGAAGATGAAGATGTCTCAGCTTCTGAGATTTAAAAAGTGGGTAATGCAAATAGATTATAAAGAGAATGAGAGATTTAAGCCTTTATATTCTGCTTAAATACTCATTTAGGGGAGATTCAAATCCCAATTTAGAGGCTTATAAATTTTTTGTGATAAAAAATTAATCTGCAATTTTAAATTATGTAGATTTACTATTTTCTGTATTTTTTAAATTTATGTTACAGTTAAATGATCAACAGTAAATCCACTCTAGTGCCAAACAATAAAATTTAAAATTTCTGCTTTCCCTCTAATCTATACTACTATATAATAATTACTCACCCCCTATTTTTAGAAAGTGTTACCCTTTTCGTTACATGTCAAATGTCCAAAATACCCCACATCCCTCCAAAATAGAAAGTGATGCACAATACAGACCCAGGTTCGATTCCTGGCTGCTGGTGCACTTATTCTTTATTATTTTTAATTCTACTTCTGACATACTCTCACTCTCAGGCTCAATAGCTATTATTTAAACTAACATCTAATTTTTATTTTTAATTTGCTAGATAAATTTCTTCACATTCCAATACAGACACAATTTATATGATCGATCCCGCTTTCTTAAAGGATATTAAATGACAAAACAAACAAAGAGCACACAAAGATTTAGATGTTCAATCTACTTGAGGTAGATCTACGTCCACGGAGAGTAAAAGGTTGTTGCTTTATTGCTGAGAGTATGATCGTAGTACAATAGGGAACGTAACCCTTACTAATCAACCTACTTGCTATATATATATATCAGTATATTCTGTTTATGGGCTCGCAGGCCCATTGGACAAGTATGCTAGCCGATTTAACGGAGTTGTGGCGGTTGAAGAGATCATGGGGTAATGGGGCCAGGTTTGGCGTGTAACTGCCTATTCAGGTAACCGCTCACGATCCTTAAGGATCGTGAGCAAGTGTTGAACACTCGGTGGCGGTAATATCTGCTTTATGCCGAAGTGCCCGACTGTGGCCCTTTTATGCCGAAGCGCTTTTGACGCCGAGCTGCCTGTTCGCTATTTTCTTTAACACGCCGCAAGTGCACGGGTGCTATCGTAGATAGGGAAGCAAGGTCGAATCCACGGA
>JAOWBJ010137751.1:0-12685 GCA_028566335.1 Monarda citriodora | reverse complement strand
GGGGACCGAAGTACCGGGTGCTAACTCTGTTAGTGGATTCCTTCCAAGTTTGGAAGAAGAGTGGACGTAGGAGAGTTTGCTCCGAACCACTATAAATCGGTTGTGTTATTTACTGCTTTCATCTTACTTACTTGCTTTGATTATTCATAATCACACAACTCACGCTAAGTAAGACAACGTTTTTAACAACCATAAAAGGAAAGGTTTTCTCAAAATATCACACACACTTGCTCACCACTTTCCGCACTTAGCGACTCAATCGCTAGCGATCGCTACACTTTATTTTGTAGCGTCCGCTATTTCAACTTTATAGCGATCGCTATCTTCGAGGGGTTTTATTGAATACATTTGAAAAAGGTTTTAAAAACCACACACGTATTCACCCCCCCCCCCCCTACGTGTGTGCACGGGCCAACATGTTGTAGTGGTCAAGATTCACACCGACATACAGCAAGCTGATATCTTCACAAAGCCGCTCGTACAAGATCGTTTCAAAATGTTGTGTGTAGAATTAGGGTTGATAGACCCTGAGGAGGATAAAGTTGAGTAAGGTGAAGAAGCGGAATGGTTTCCCAAGGACATTGTTGGATATTCAATAAAGGGGGAACATTCTCGCTTGAGGATATAAGGGGAAGAAGATGAAGCAGAATGGGAAGAAGATTGCTCGAAGAAAGCCGCTTGAAGAAGTTTTCTCGGCAGAAATCGCTCGATCTAGGAACTTGTTAAGCGAGTCCAACATACCGCTTGGACAAAGACGCTTCATAGAGATATCAATCAAATTGCAATATTTGATTGACTGGTAAGTCCTCTATCCCTATTTTCAATTGGGAGTAAATTGATTCTGTGAAAATTCTCCTGAAGAACTTCACATTATTAATTGAAAAATAGTAAAGTGTTGACGCTTAAATTTGAAGAGAATTTCACTGGAGAGAGACACTACGCTCTGCAGACCCTGAAAAGCGGGTCGCTCTCGAAATTCATGGAAACCCTCTTAAACAAAGCGACTCAACTAAATTTTCTGAAAGAACAAGTCACAACGAGGATAAATTGCTTTTCTCATCGGCTTTACTATTTTCGCTTTAAAATATGTTAAACTATTTTTATTAGAAGTCGTTACTTTATCGTATTAAAATTCGCTCAAGCATATCCTTAAAAGAAAGTTCTTATTAATCATTTAAATGTGCTTGAGAGACTTACAAATCGCTTCTAAGAAAAAATCGCTCCAACATAAGTTGCATAGAAGAGCTATAGTGAATCACTAAAGCGGAAAGCTCGAAAGCGATTTCGCAAATCGCTCCGGAAATTCTCGCTCCAGAGTTTTCAAGCGAACTTCTCAAATTTGCTTAAGGCGTTTCAAGCGAATTACCAAAGATCGCTTGAAATCACGAAAGCGGACTTCCGCCAAGCAACTTCACACATTAAATTTGCTGATATGGCACGCCTTTCTGCAGGTACTTTTACTGTAGACACGTACTCCCACGTCATCCTCAACCATCCGATATCTCAGGAGAAATCCTAGACACTAACCCCTCACCTACCGCCAAAACCCTAAGGATGCTTGTCCCATTACCCAGTACAGTCCCAGCCGATAATTCCAAAAGTCACATCCATGATCAACGGTTGCGATTGATTGCCCAATTACCTATAAATACTTTCAAAATTTTTCAAATTTCCATTTGTCTTTCTCGAGAAGCCATCCTTAGCCGAAAAACCAAATCGCCATTTCTGTAAACTCGAAGCTTTCCATCAACTACAATCACACAGCAATGGCACCCAAATCCAAACAGTCAACCTCACTCACAATGATCTTTTGGATGCTCTTAAGGAGCGCATCCTAGTCGAACCTCACATTACTTTAACATCCTTCGACATCGCGAATGGAGTCGTTGGAAAATCTATCACCACAGCAGGTCTCGACAAGTTTTTCACTTGCGATCCCCATCATATCTACCTAGTAGCGGTCGTTGAATTTTTCGGGAATCTCAATGCCGAAAACCTCAATACTACTATATCCCGAGTAAACCCTAACAATCCCCAATCTAGATTATCCACTCCTTTAAAGCTATCGGAGGTTATTGACGCGTTGGGTCTTCGCTCGACTGGCCTGGATGTCAAGAAGGCAGGGAGTGCGGAGCTGACAGAGATGTTGAGGAGATTTTCAATAGAGCCTCGTGCAGTCTATGGGAAGACAAAGTCGAAGCACCTCAAGCCGATATTCAAAAAGCTGTGCGATATAGTGACTAAAATCCTCTTAAGTCATGTGGGAAGCCATACCACCGTTTCTCAACACAACCTCAGATTGTTGTGTGCCCTGATGGACGAGATCAAGTTCGGAACGAGATACAATTGGGCTGAGTACGTTACTCGCTTGTGAGTGGAGACAGCGGGGAAGGAAGTATAGTGGGAGGATCGGTATTACTTTTCGACCAACACCACCATTCGCTACGGGAATGTCATCTCTATGGCAATGATCAGTTTGAAGAAGGAGAAATGGGACTTCTTTGTTACTCGCTTCTGTTACAAGCCCAAGAAGCGATCGCTCTACAAATCCAACAAAGATGAAGCGATCTCCGACACACTTGTGCTCAAGCAGATTCCGCTCACAGTAGAAGAGAAGAAGGCTCTTTCGCCATGCAAGCAAAAACAGCCAGTGCTGAAGAAGAAGTCAAAGCAAAGAGAAGTAGTTGATGAAGAGTCGGATGATAATGTGCCACTTTCCAAGAGAGGAAGGAGCAAAAGTATTGTTCCAATAATCGATGCTAAATTCGAGCAATTGGAAGCGATGCTGATGAAGTAGAAGAGTTGAGTGGTGAAGAGGAGGATAGCGAAGAAGAAGAGGAATGTTATGGAACCAGCCTCACTCAAAGTGAATCTGAAGAAGAAGCGGACAGTAGTTCCGAGAGAGAAGAGACAGTAGATGAAAGCGAAGGAGAGAATCTTGATGTAGAGAATGAAGAGGAAAAGGAGAAAGAAATAGAGGTTGAGATCCTGGTAGTAGAAGAGGAACAAGAGGGAGAGAGGATTGAAGGAGAAGTTGGGAAGGAGAAGGAACTTGAGAAAGAGAAGGAGAAAGAAGCAGAGAATGAGAAGGATGGAAACACGGAGAAAAGTGGAGCTGATAACGAGTTTGTAGCGGATCCGCAATCTCTAGCAGAGTCGCTTGCAAAATCCGCTCAGGATGAGGCAGAACATATCGCTCGCCAAGCAGCTTTGGACAAAGGAAAAGAAATTCTCCAAGAGCCCTTAGAAATTGGGGTCAATGCTGATGCTTTCGGTGGAGAAGACTACATGGCCTTTCTAGATGATGACAGTGGAGTAGGGGACTTCACTCCACCACCGGAAAATGAAGATATTTTGGAGGGCTTGGATGATTTGGATATTCCTGGAGGAGAACGTCAAGCGACCCTAACAGCTTTGGAGAAGCGAGCTATTACTGCTGAAATCTGTGAATACTTCTCTCAGGTCGAGTTGACAGCTGAAATGAAGGAGGATTTTGCAACTTTGTTGGAGTACACCAGAATTCGTGGAACCGAATTCTTCTGGATATTCTTGTGTGAGGAAGAGGTGTCTAAGGAAAGTTTAAAAGAGACTGAGGCAAAGATCCTTTCAAAATTTGGATTTGAAGGCTTTCATGAGATGGTAGATGAATCTGCTGCATGGCAGAAGATGGAGGAGATGTTGTTGCCCCTTTACCCTAACAATAGACAGCTTGTTCCTGCCCGAGTGCCTAGCATAAAAGAGTTGTTGCAGATTGTTCAGGACTCGAAAAATGCTCGGCAAGTAAGGGAGGCTAAAGTCAAGGAGCTTGAGGCGGAAGTCAAGTCCTTGCAAAGCAGAGCTGGGGAAGCAGAGAAGGCTGCAGAAACAAGGCTGGAGGTCTTGCAAAGCACTGTTCAGTCCCTTAATGAACAATTGGATGAAGCTACAAAGTTCACCAATTCACTCAGGGAGGAGCTTGCCCAGGCACATGTTGATCTCGCTTTGCAGAGATCGCTCTCAGAGACCAGTGAAGAGAACAGGAGGAAGTTGTTGGAAGAGAAGGAGTCTCTCCTAGCGGCTAGAGAATTAGCGCTAGCGGAGAAGATGCGTTTGTTAGCAGAGAAAGAGGAGCTGAAGACAGATGTGGAGCGACTGATGGCGGAGAAAGAGATTGTGCTTGGACCCCACGCAGATAAAGTTCCAAAGGATGCCGAGGAAGTTGACGCTTCGGATTCTCAGATCCAGGAAGCGGTCAGGCAGGCCCTACAGCTTGGTCCACACATTAAAGGGAATTTTAGTGAAGTGTTGGTAACGCAAGTCCCTCGGTTCGCTTAGTCCGTTCTAGGAGTGTTATTGGCAAAGTTTAGGAAGGGAGTAAAGGAAGTAATCAAAGCTAGATCCGAGCGAGGTGCTGGACCCTCTCGCGGTGTTGTCAGCAAGGGGGAAGAGCAAGGAAAGTCACTCAAAGTTGCGCACCCGGCCAAATGAATATCTATTATGGAGCCGGTGCCAATGATGTCTCAGCAACCTTTGGAGTAGAGTGGTGCTGACAAAACCGCTCAAGCGAAGGTTTCCGCTCCAGCACTAGAAGCTGCCCTGCAATCCGCTCTGGATCAGTCTTTGAAAGAGATGGATGTTGTGAAGGACCCAAATGTTACATCTGCTCGGGAGGAGCCCAGAATAGAGTGCGAGAATGTCGCTCAAGTTGAGGACATTGCTGCTGAGAAGGAGGAGCAAGTCCAGAAGGAGAAGTCCGTAAAGCGGAAGCTGGAGATGAATGATGATGCTCCTGAACCGAAGAAGATCAAGCTATCTCAGAAAGCACGGGAGGAGAGAGCGAAGGCAAGGAAAACTATGTTAGAGGACTTCAAAGTTCATGTGAGGAAATACCTGAAGGAGTCCTGCATTCTCTATGCTCCACAGAAATCTTCTGCGGGAGATGTCATGCAGACCCACTGTGAAGAGATTATCGCTTCGGAGATGATGATAGAGACGGTATAGAATCAGAAGAATGAGGATTTGAAGGATTTCATTTGTGAAGTAATAGAGGAGATTCGTCCCAAGCTGACAAGTGAGAAGCTTCTTGGCTATTTTCTGAAGTTGAGGAAGAAGATTCTCAACCGCTCTGGAAATGAGATCAAGAGATTCCTGGATACGCACTATATCAAGGAAGTGGTGGAGTATGTTTCGGCAAGGAAGATGGAAGAGTGGAAAGCTGCCGATGTGCGCTTCGTGAAGTACTTCCACCAATGGAGGATCTTCAGGACCGACAATGCTCAGTCTGCTTTCATAGACTTCATGAAGAAATAATACAAGACTCTATTGTCCGACATCCTGAACAGAGCAGGAGATGAGATTTTCAAAATCCCTTATAAGCGAATTCTGGAGAAGCCATTTATCAAAAATGTAATGGCCCGAATTTTAGAATTAATAAAATAAGTATTTTAGCTTTAAGGATTCAAATACGATTGTCTTGAAGAAGAGGTTTTTGAGTTATTGCATGATACCACTGAGGCGAAGCACCTTGTGTGCCTAAAATAGAGAAGCAAGAGATAAATATTCGCTCTAAAAAGAACTTAACAGGATAGCTAAACCAAACGATTAAATTATTGAAAGCGATCCTTGAGTTGCTTGGGTTCATTCCCTAGAGTTAGAAGTTGAAAGAGTAGCGAGTCCGCTCCAAGCAGTTCGGAGTGGCTCTGAGTTCGCTTCAGTTTTCTGTAGCAATGTATAAGTCCGCTCGAGCAAGCGGAAGCGAGTTGAGAAGCTCGCTCGAGATGTCCCAAGCGGATAACGAGGGCGAGCGGATTCATGATTTTCCGCTCCGTCCAAGAGTCCCTAGTAAGCAAAGGGTTTTCAAGTGAATAAGGTAAGAAAGGTTTCAAGCGATTTCATAGCGAGCGAGTTCGCTCGAGATTGTCCGTTCGAGGAGCGGAAAGCGATGTCTGCAAAGCTGACTCGGGAGATGCGCCAGGCACATTTATTTTGTGTGTCAGTCAACCCCTTTTTCTGAGAACACGCCACAGCCCTATTTGACTAGAACTAGGTGTCCTTTTCTGCAAAAAGTCATGTCAACTTAAAAGCATCAGACGTTACTTTAATTCAAAAATATTTATTCAAAACATTTATTTTCCTTCACATTTATTTTATCCGAATCAGAAAAGGAGTAACACGTACCTATAAATACCCCCACCCTTGGAACTTGTTTTCTCACTTCACTGCAAGTTCAAAATTTTGCTCAAAACATAAGAGAGAGAGAGACCGAGAGTAAGGAGAACCAACTGAGAGTCAAATCTTTCAGAAGTTGAAGTTTCAAGGTAAACTCCCAACCATTTTCTCCAAATGTCTAAGTATTCCATTCAAAGGCTTAGCAAGAAAAACCCTTTTGAAAACAAACGATGGCTTCTTATGCTTTCGCTGAGTTTCCGTTTACATTTTGACTACAATAAATTCGAAGTTATCTTTTAATTTGAGTTTTCAAACCGCCGTGACAAATGTTTGGACGAACTAAACCAAGATTTATAGAATTTCTACCAAAATGTTTCTTTAGCCCCAAATACTTCCTTTAAAAGATTCTATTTTCGGTTGGAGGCTTTCTTGTAGTAAAAAGAACCAGTAAGGGGGTGTTTGGTTGGTCATACTAAAAAACTAGGGGTTCGAAAGAAATCACTATTTTGTTAAGTTTTGGTAGTATTTCAACAAAGGTGGGGCCCACCAACGTTTATGTTTGGTACACCCGGTAAGATCATATCCCAGCAGGTGCGTTTGTGGAATCCAGTGTTTGGTATCCACTTGTCTTTGGCTGTATTAAATGCTTTTTACACTTATACCCCTAAGTTATCGGTGAAGTCACAAATTTGCCCTAAGTTTTGGCGCGCTAACCCTACTTCTAATAAGTTCTCATTCACGGCGACGGTGGAATTATTTCGGAGGTCTCCCGCCCTGACCTTGCTGCTATCCGACGTAACCGATCGGCTCGTACAGTTTGCAACCTTTAACGATGAGCTCCAGAGCGGAAGGTAAGCGTTTAAACGACGATGCAAGAGAGCTCACTTTGTGATTGTTGCCTATTACTCTGTTTTCATTCCACGTACAATCATAGACAATACTGTGATGTTGTTCTTGAGTATAATGTCACATTAGCCTGTCGTATTGACCTACTACCGCTGTTTGCTTATCGTTTGTTTTTCGGTTCATTTGTTTTATTATTTGTCGTATAATAATTTGTATTAATACCCATTGTGATTGTTTGACGGCATGGTTGCTAATTTTCATTTGTCGATTATGAGATATACATGACTCGGCTTGTCATTGAATACGGCGTCCATTTTGTGGTAACGGTTGTGTCCGACAGTTCAACGACGCGAGCAAATTGTTGTTGTTTTCGTACATACATATTCCCTGAAATGAATTGATTCTATAGGTAAAAAGAAGGTTCCCCATCATTCGTGGACTAAAGCCGAGGAAGAGGCTTTAATCGAAGCTGTGAAGTCTCTGGTTGCTTCGGGATGGAAGAGTGACAATGGTTTCAAAGCCGGCACCTACCGCAAGCTAGAAACAGCGATGCTAAAGTCTTTTCCTGGGACGAACATTAAGGGCAAACCTCATATCGAGTCTAAGCTAAGTGGTTGGAAGCGGACTTATGCTCAACTACGTGATATACTGGGAACAAGTGGCATCGGTTTCAATTTGACGGGTGAAAACCACATCGATTGCGGTGCTGTGCAATGGGATGAGATATGCGGGGTACTCCTATAATTTCTACCTAAATTTCCACTGAAGAATTGGGATTTGTTTTTTTTTTTATCACTACTGAAAAATGCTACATGTTTTTTGTGTCAACATGCATGGGATAATGCAAATGCTTCATATTATTCGGATGTAATTAGTTATTCAAGTGAATGTTTATAAATATGGGTTCAGAAGCTTGCCTTATATCATGACTTGAATGCATCTTAGCTTTTGGTCTGCTTTTACAGGGTGACAATACAATGAAGAAATGGCTTTTCAAATCATGGGATTACCTTGAAGATTGGAAGGTAATGTTTGGAAAGGATCGGGCAACTGGCGAGGGTGCAGTCGAGCTAATGGAGATGGTGAACGATCTCATGCAAGACAGCGATGGACCTGCTACTCAACAACCAAACTGGGAGGACGTCGATATGGCTGAAACGGAATACGTGCCGACTAATTCAGTGGCTGAGGATAGCCCATCTCAGTCCGCAGCGGGTACGTCCAAGGGGGGGAAGAATAAACGTAAGAGGCAGTTCGATGACTCCATAAGTACACTTGTTGATCTAGTAGGCGAAATGCAGGAGGTTAATGTCAAAAAATACGAATCTTTTCAAGAAACCTTCGTGAAAAAGGCAGTGATCAATAAGGCGAGGGCCGACATATGGAATATCCTACAAGACGTACCCGGCCATAGTTTGAACAATGCATTTGAGGTGGGTGAGATTCTATTGGACAAGCCTTCTCGTTTCGAGCTATTCCTAGCATTAACTGAAGAAGCCCGTATGCACTACATTGCTCGTCTTTTGGGTAAGCGACAGTGAGCGCCGAGGATGATTAGGGAACAAGCCCGAATATAAGTTTGTGTTGATATTTTGACTATGCTCTTGACGGTGTTATTAATATGGAGCATGCATAACTAGGATTAATCTGTAGGAAACTTTAATCCTTCATCGAAATGGATGGTATTAGCTAGAAAGTTCCTATTTTGTTGAAACATGTATTCCGTTGTTAGCATGGCATTGGTTTTGGCTTGTAATGCGTATAGCATATGTTTGCTTTTGGTGGGGATAATTATGGATGCATGTAACTATATATTCTAATGCGATTCCCTTACTGATGGGTTGTACATGCTAACAATGAATGCAAGCATATCTACTTGGTGAAATTATGTTATTAGTTTATATGTTTATTAACTCGTACATATTGGTTATTTACGAAAGGGGCAAGCGACAAGTAGGGATTTGAAATTACCGAAGCATAAGTACATATGATTTTTACGGATTTAACAGCACCGTAGAGTGCAAATACCAGATGACTACTTTGCATGTCTAACCTTACATAACTGAATGATCAAAATGACAGTAGTTAGAGCGACACATAGTAGGATACGAATATTACTAGATACACTTCCGAAGTAGCTGACGAGATGCAAAAACAGATTATAGGTAGATCTACATCACTATGGACGACGGAAGAAGCACTCCGGCAACCTGGTGGTTATGTCTCGAATGAAGCTTGCTTTAAGAACGGACATGTCCCCGAAAGTAGCCATCACTTCGAAGAAAACCACATCATCCACCTTCAAGTCATTATCAGTTACGAAAACTTTCCAGTCGGGAGCCCTGAAACGACGGAAACGTCCACTAGCCACGTACGCCATCTCCCACTGCTTGTCGGCGTGGTATGCACGTACACGTTTCGTTCCTTGCGGAATAACAGCTTGGGCTCGGCGTGAGAGGTTCTACAATAAGGAACATATATCATCTTATACTGCCCAACACGACATTCAAATATAAAATACAATGTACTAATTAAATATTATGAAAACTTTCAGTGAGAAGATAATCTAGACATTACCAACGTATATGGCTCCGTTATATGCGATTTAAAGATGACAAGGTCGAACCACGGCTTGTTGGTAGTCAGTGGCGTAAGCTCATCTTCATCTGAAAACGTAGAGGCAGAAAATGCACAAGTTTAATTGGCAATATAAATGTATAACAAGGCTAGAGAATGGTGTGGTTACAAGAGACAATTGTACCAGCAATGGGTGTCGTTGGGGGCATACCATCTTCAATAAGGATGGGCTCATTTGCCGATTCACCCAGATGCAGATTGCTACTCGATGCCATCTGATTTACAACATGGTAATGGTTAAATCAGGTATTTGTCGTGAAACAGAAAAGGTTGGGGGGTACGTGGAAGCCTCCCCTGAAATCACATATGTGATTATATTTGTAATATAACGGGAAGATTTCAAGAAGAAGATTACAGAGAATACCTTGGATTTTTCCTGTTGCTCCTCACCAAAACTTCAGTCTTTCAGGGAATACAGTGGGTCGGCGGCCATTTAGTTCACAGATAAACCCTATTTGTAGCTGTTATTAAATACGGGCCCACCTTCAACCGTAACCCACTAATATAAAGTTCAATGGGCTCCTTACGCAATCACGATTGTTCGCTAAAAACACTTGGCAACTGAAATAAAAAAGCTACGTCCCTTCGGCTACTGTTACATGCATATAGCGTCAAAGACGAACGGACAAATAATATGCCCAACTTTGCTATGGGAATGCCGAAAGTCTCATCTCGAAATTATTTTTGCGTGTTAGGGTTGATTGTCGCCACGTGAATATGCCCCATCGAGAAAGAGTAAAACCACTCAACAACGTCATACAGTGAATACGAATAGCAATTTGCGAAGATGTATATGATTGCAAAGTGAAAAGCTTTACTGCATGTCGCATATCAAATATTTACTTGCATGGACACGCGACTTCTTAAATTAGCATTAGTTTCGCCACGCAATGCAAATCAACACGTCACTTTTTGCATGCAACATGATTGACCATCGCATGCATGGTTATAAATTGACGTTCAATTCGTAGTTTAACAAGCACACTACAGCAACATCATGCCTCTTACTAATATTAGACCACAAAGCTTTTACTTCTATTAACCACCATGGACTCGCTACCTCGATGGGGTCTTTCTCGATCATATCCACAAGCACCATATTGAAGGCTGTGGTACGTTGGAGGACGACATCGATCAAGCAATAAATCTTGCAATGATCGACCTAAATTGTGGGTATTGTTTGCAACTGACGATCGAGGATGCAATCCTACGTTACAAACACCTCCGTGCGAGGTTTGATGCATGGACTCTAATACTCGAGGACTACCATACGGAATGGGATGTCCACAATGGTGTGGTTATCGCTGCTGAAGAAACATGGATTCGACTGATTAAGGTTCGGTATTCTCTTCCCCATAATATACCGAGATGCTATGTCATGGATGTTCCATTAATTTCTTATTAATATGTGTTGTTCAATTTTGACTATCAAATTTAGGTGAACGAAATGGTCCACGCATACTTCAACGAGGACGAACCCCATTACGGAAAACTGGCTCTAGTGTTTACCATGTATGGCCAACCCCCCCCACTCCGACTGCGCATGTTGAGAGTCACGCAATGTCCGACTTACGCCAACAAATCAAACAAGCAACAGAAGAACCGGAGGTTGATTCTGCTCCTACAGACGATGCGGAAACATCCAACCGTGCACAAGAGAGACCCACCGAAGGCCTCATCCGCCCGAAGAAAGAATCGAATAGCGCCTCGTCTAGCCACATGGTTTGGTGGAAACGGTAAAGTAGTCATCGTTTAGTCCCGGGTGTAATTGAAATCGTCGTCCAGGATGTCATTTATTACGTATATCATGTCAGGATCGGGCTCGGTATCTGACATATCTACGGGACTAGAACATAAATAAATGAAATACTCAATCTTCGTCTCATAATAAAACAACCTCTCAATAAAACAGACCAAATTCAAGTATTACAGAAAGTTTACGGAATAATAAATCAACGGAAATATTAGAACTAAAAATGAGGCAGAGCATTGTTATTTCAGTGAGATGATAACATATAATTCAACCAACGAGTCAACTGTTTAAATAGCAAGTGGATTAATTTACCGAAAAAACCAAGCATGTAAAACTCAAAACAAATCTGCAGACCTTTTTCTTTACGAAACACACATATGCAATGATGCACTAAACTTGGACAAACCAATCAAGTTTGGCTGAAACAACTATAGTATATTCCACTGCACATTGACACAGTTGGAAATTATATGTTCAGACTACACCGATTAATCGAGCGCGTTTCACCTGTCGTGCAGATCATAGGGCTCTGAATTCAAGATTCAAAGGCTTGGCACTAAAAATATCCGGATTTCAACCGAGATCTATATTAATAATAAGTTCAGAAGCATAGATTAACTTATCAGGGGCTAAGGATTTTGTCATTCATACATTTTCGAGCTATTAATACCAGACCAAGAAACCCTAGTTACCAAATCAAATGCAACCTAACAAAATATAGATTAGGGTTTACGATTACCTGATGTAGGAGGTGTATCGTGATTGCGGCGCGCAACGGAGGCGGTATGCTCGAAGACGAAGGCGTCACGGTCGAAGGCGAATGCGGGTGGTGCTTCAAAGTGACCCTAAATTCCCGTCGAAGAAGATGGAAGTGTTTGAAATTGAAAGTCTTCAATGAGTGAGGGACAACACTGTAATTTCGCATTCAACTGATGTCTACTGTTCAGAGCCCAAAAAACAAATACCTACAATTACCCAGGAGTGGAACAACGGCGTGAATAGTTTAAATATCATCGGTCCCGGTTTAAAAACCGGGCCGAGCCTTGTTGAACAACTTAATACCAAACAGCCGTGTTAACCCTTGTTATAACACAGCATAGGCCCAACAAGGGCTAACACTACCCAACCAAACAGGGCCTAAGGGTATTCTGGTAGAAGTTTGTATCCCAAGATGAGAAGGGCTAGCTTCAGCCTTTCCTGGTTGATGCGACGAGTTAGCTAAAGTGAACTAGTGATTCAGTTAAGAGTGTATCCCTTATGAGTATTTCCGCTCTTGTTTTCTTAAGGGAACGTAAAGGAAGA